>PVIR01029019.1:0-21447 GCA_004026965.1 Petromus typicus | reverse complement strand
TTTTTTTTTTTTTTTTTTAAGACAGGGTCTTGCTTTGTGGTTCAGGGTGGCCCTGAGCTCAGCCTCAAACTCACATCACAATCCTCCTGCCTCTGCCTCCCGAGTGCTGGGATGACAGGCGTGAGCCACCATGCCCGGCACTGTGGTATGTGGTACTGGTTGCTGCTGGGTGTGGGTCTCCACACCCAGTATTGTTATGTGGTTACCGGGGAATCGAACCCGGGTCCTTGCGCTTGCAAGACAGGCGCTGGAACCACTGAGCTAACTCCCTGGCCCCTATACTTTAATTTTCTTACACCAGAGAGACAATGGGATATTTGAAAGTATTGTTTTCAAATGAAGTCAGTACTTATTATCCAAAAGCTATTTATTTTCTAGAGAATCAGAAGAAGCTAAAACAACCCTCCCTTGTTGGTAGCTGATGGAGGAGAAGAAATTGAGAAGACTTGGTCCTCACTGCTATCACGTATAAGGAAAATAACTTACTGTTCTCACAAAAGAATCATAATGGTGAACAGATCTATAAGGTTGAGTTTATTCCAAGGTATATCAACAATGATGTGACAATTAGGCAGGAAGAAATCAGATGGAGTAGCAGTTTAACAGTTGTATTAATTGTATATGCCTCAGTTTCTACTCTTTATCAAGAACATAATTATGGTGCTTGCAAAACAATGTAGTATTGTTCATTGACTAATAGTTATATATTTTTTAAGCTAGCAAATTGTTCTCCCTTTCTATAAATCCTCCTAGAATTTTGACCTGAAAATAACGTTAAATATATTTTTGCGGACAAACATAAGGATGGCTTGAAATCAAAATTGGTTTTCCAGTAGTGATGATTAATATGTGTACAGTTCTGTCTCCTGGTTAAAAGCATGTTTTTCCTAATAGCTGACTAGCCTTTTGACTGTGAAGCAAATCAGTTTGTCTCTTTATAGAATATATGCCTAAATTCATTAGCAAGATATATTGATAAATTTGGAAGTCCATGGATACAACAGTAACAGATTGGGATAAATCTCAATGAATTATTCCGTCTTGTTGCTTTGCTGCTTTCCTATAATTACTCTAGACATTCTTCAAACATACTTTAACCTTGTCCTCATATCTTGTCATTGTCTTATAACCCTGAAACCTTCTCCTTTTCCTTCTTCCTTCTCCTTTATCCTCGCATCCACATTTTTCTTCCAACCATGTAAACCTTTGACATATCTTCCTCGGTTTTGATATCTGTCAATTCTTTTCTAGTCTTCTCACCATTTCCCCCCACTCATATCCACTCTGCCCCGTAGACAGTATAGATTTTTATTTAAACTTGTTGACTTTATTTACACTTGATAGTAGTGTTGGACTCGTTGCATTTGTGTTTGTGGAGGAAAGAGATTTATGGTGTGTTCAGAACACAGTGAATACTCAGAGATATTTATTGAGTGAAGGAATGAATGGTCATAGCTTTATTCTGTTCATTTTTGTTGTGTTTAAATTGCATTGTTAAATGAGATTTTTAAAAAACTAGAGAACTATCTACAGCGATAAGATACACTTAAGCATTTTTTTCTTCTCATGAACTTCATTTTTAAAATTCTGACCATAATCTTATCAACTGTGGGCTTCACGGTAGCTTAAATGATTTTTAATTTGTGTATATATGTTAAAAAAAATAGCTAGTGGGCATTTAAAATTAATTCGATCAGTTGTGTGGATGCTGCATAAGTTTTATACTTTCACTCCAGGGAAAATGGGACAGGGCAGGATGGTTGAAAAGCTGTAAATGGTTCAAGCCTAGCAGGTTATAGTGCAAAATAATTTTCAATTTAATTATGAAAAAGTTTAAACATTTTCTAAATGGAATAGCTTAGTGAATTCCTGTTGGCTTTTCATTCACTTTAATCATTGTCAACCGCGGCCAGTTTATCTATCCCCCAATCTAGTGTCCTTGCTCCAGATTATTTTTTGAAGGTAGATTTATTGAGATCTTGTTCATATAAAATATCATGTACACTTTTTAAGTGTAAAGATAGAAGAATTGGAACTTGACAGAAAACCTCCACACCACAGCAATTTCTCCTCATATCATCTTGTGTTCTTTTCACCCACTCTCAGCTCCTAACAATCACTTATTTATTTCTTTTCCTAGAATTTTGAATTTTTTTTACTATCATATAACTAAATTCAATCAGTGTGTAACCTTTTTTGTTTGGCTTCTTTCAACTAACAAAAAACCTCCGATAGTCTTTCGGTGCTGCATGTATCAGCAGTTCATTCCTTTGTATTATTATTCACTTATAGGTGCCATAGTGCACACTTCATTTTATTGATGTGCAACAATTTGTTTATTGATTCAACAGGCGCCATCCATTTAGAAAAAATTTACATTTTTCCCTGTTTGGGCTTACTATGGGTGAAACAATACTGAACATTCATATAGTCCATTGATAGATTATTCCTTTAGGTGAATATGTAGGCATAGATTGCTTGGTAATATGATGTCATGTTTATTTTTTTAATTGAAATCTTTATTGGTACATTACATATACACATCATGATTGCACTGTACAATGGGGATTTGTACCAGTATAACACACAACTTAATTCTCATTTTTCCCATAGCCCTACCCACCCTTCCACCCCCCTACATACATAAAATTTGTTTCCTTTCTTTTTTGTTATAGTCTCATTATTTTTCCCCCTTCACCCTATTTCACTTTGAGTATTTTCTGTTTCACAATATATAACATACAATTCTAGAACTCATTTACATCTTTGTTTTCTCATACCAGAGAAAAGATGCGATATTTACCTATCTGTGGCCTATTTATTGTTTATTTTTGCAAGAAAGAAACAAACTTATCTTCCAAAGCAGTATACTATTTCCTTAAATAATGCATTGCAGTGCAAAATTTTATACTAAAAAAACTGTCCACATTTTTCAGTTTTAAGTTTCTGTTGCTATAAATCTTAGACCTAAAGGGCTTGGTTATTTTTATTACTCGAAGCAATAAGACTCATTGAGGCAACTATCAAGACATCTTGGTGCTTGCTTCTGGCAAGATCCTGGCTACAGTTCCCTTGGACAGACTATAATGCAGCCTTGCCAACTATGTGCTCCCAAAATCACAAGGTGGCGACGGGCCATGGCACAGTACAGCTGACTCAATCTTTGCAGCATGTTTGGATTTACAAAAGTCAGGGCTTAAGTCAGGCTGTGTCTTACAAGACTGCCGAGTTCAGAAGATCCACTTTTCTGGTTAAATGAGGCTGCCCTAAAATAAAGCAGCTTTGTACATCGAGTCAAATGTGTTCTTTTAGAATTAAAAAAGGATCATTTCTAGTAAATGTTTTAGGAAAGAGTGTGCAATATCTCCTACTATATATAGTATCTTTTAATCTGATAAAATAATTTAAGTAAAGAGTGCCAGATTCTTTGTAGTATTTTTTTAATTGTCAGAGTTTTTGGAAGGTCCTAGTTTTAAGCCTATGATGTAATTCCAACTTTATTAGAAAACAGTGTTTTGTTTAGTTCTTATTTTGACATAGTCATATAAGTTATCAACACTTCATTTTTGACTACTCTTTTATTTCATACCACAATAAGGCCCTTTACTAGATATGTAGTGTACTGTTAAAGGTTGATTTGAAACTGCTAAAATAACTTACCAGAGGTTAGATACACACTTGCATGAAGAAAGTGCAAGCACTCTCTAAGCTGTGATACATATACACAAGAATTACTCTATGCTAGTAGGCAAATTTTAGCAGTTTATAAAAGAAAGAATATATTACAGTTGTCTTTGAAATTTATACTATGGCATAATCAATAAGTCATTAACCAAGAAATTCTGAGGTTTCATTTCATTTTCAGAGAAGACCAAATAGCCTCTTGATAATGATGATGCTGATGATTCCTTGACCTGAAGGCAAGTTCCAGTGAAGAATGAATTGCCTCATCCTGCAGAAATAGACCTCCTTGGAGTGTATCTGCTGGGTAGTCAGACTTGGCTTCCTCTGGTTTTCTAAGACTTAAGCTGATTCTCTACATAGTGACCAGACTGAGAAATGGATACAATTCCACAATAATATTCATTTCTACTAAATACCATAATCATTCAGAACCTGTCTAGGATGCCCAAGACAACCTCTGTCTGAATCGTAATCTCACTACAAATCATAAGAAATCCAAGTGAATCTGAGGCCAGAGCCAAAGACTTGTGAAAAAAATCTTATACAAAGCTTGGGAGGGAATTTCCTTTCCCTTGAACTCCAAATTTTCCAGATATGAAAGAGAGGGAAGGCAAAGATAACTCAGGTCATAAATACAATGGTCTTGGGTAGATTTAGAGAATAGATTCCAAAGCCAGTAGTAATTTAAGAACAAGTGAAGGAGACTAAAAAATCAAAGTGAAGTGTATTTTACAAGAAACTAAGCTCAGCTGATGCTCAAGTTGCTCTTAAGCCAAATTTAATCTCAAGGTACTAATAATTTTTCTTATTTAGTCTCCACAATATGATTTCACATCTCCTGGAAGTGAATTGTAATCATTCTAAACTGGAATTGGAGAGATGTAACGCTCCTTATTTTCTACTGTGGCTCTCACCCTGCTTTTAAAACTCTACTCCCTTTAATGGGCTTCCTGATCACAAATACCTGTTTTGGTAATTAAAATTTAAGGAAAAATATTCTAGAGATTTTACCACAATGGGGATATAGTTAACACTACTGAAATGTTCTCTTAAAAATGGATAATGCTATTTATTTTTACCACAATTACAAATAAATGAAAGGTTTGAGGGAGGGGTTTTGTCTTTTACTCTCTTAGGGCATTTCCCACATCAAAAGATTCTTTCTTCACTTTATTCTGCTTTTCTAGATGAATTTGGAAAAGAGAGGCTCCCTCAGCTTTGTGGCATTGCACAAGGGTTGTTTGGCCTCTACATACTTCTCATTATGTAAGATGGTTTGTTTTACTTGGAAACAATGCATTAGCCTTTCCTCTTGATGTAAGTTCTTTAATTTATCTGGGCTCCCTGGTGGTTGAGTGTCTTGTACTGGTAATGACTCATGTATTGCTAATTTCATCTCATTTTGGGAAGCGCTGTGCTGGCACCTACTGTTGATGACCATACAATTACCTCCCTTTGTGATGTCCTCATACTCTATGCCTAAACCTAGCAACCACATCTAAACCTAGCAACCACATCTAAACCTAGCAACCAATGCAACAGTCCATTCAACAAACCATAGTCCCTCGGAGACCTGGTATCTCTGATACGTCTTAGAAACCACGTGGAAAGTTCAGAATCCAGTATGAATGTCCTCAGTCTCTCCTTCATCACTTCTCAGTCATTCTGGTACCCTATTAGATATTATGCCATGTTAAGAAGAATTTTTTAGGCCTGACTATATTGCACAGGAATCAGAAAATTAGCCCATTATTATTTGATATATTCAGTTTGCTTAGATTTTAAACTATACCTACCTCTGTCAAGCCAATTTTGCCCTCCAAAATGGGGGTAAGGACACTTGAAAATGGTCTTCCCTTTTATCATTTCTTTTTTCAACCTTTCATCAAAAATCCTGTCATATCCCAATATCGTCGATAGTGTTTTATCTCCCTTTCTTGGAGCAGTAAGCCCTAGCATAGTGACAAAAATCTACCAGAAGAAAGGGGAAAATTACCAAGAAAGAAAAAAATTTGAGCGGCAAATATTTTTAAAATATTGCTCACTTCCTTGGGCTGGGGATTTAGCTCAGTGGTTCCGGCGCCTGTCTTGCAAGTGCAAGATCCTGGGTTCGATCCCCGGTAACCACATACCATACTGGTCGTGGAGACTCACACCCAGCAGCGATCAGCACTACATACCACAGTGCCGGGTGTGGTGGCTCACGCCTGTAATCCCAGCACTCGGGAGGCAGAGGCAGGAGGATTGCTGTGATGTCAGCTGGAGGCTGAGCTCAGGGCCAGCCTGAACTACAAAGCGAGACCCTGTCTCAAAAAACCTAAAAAAAAAAAGATTCATTAAACATTTTAGTGGAATAAATGAATGAATATATGGGGAGTTTGAAAGATCATTCCCAACTGGCCAGAAGCCCTATTATTATCAAGAATCCTGCTGTTTTCACATTCACCTTCATGGATTGTTGTTAGGTTTCAAATGGAACCCCAGGCTTGGGGAAATCATGGAACCTCATGATTTCACCCCAGGCTTCCTGTACTATTACCAACCTATAGGAAAGTGGCTTTTGAATGCATGTGATTCTTAGTATAAGTCTCCATTGAGTATCACTTGAAATTTCCACTTAGCAAGGACAGTATTATAAAAGATGATAACTATGATGGTCATCTGAAGTCACATATATGACAAAATATACTTTAAAGGTTTTTTTGTTTTTTTGTTTTTTTTTTGAGACAGGGTCTTGCCTTTGTAGTTCAGGCTGGCCCTGAGCTCAGCCTCAAACTCACATCACAGCAATCCTGCCTCTGCCTCCCTAGTGCTGGGATTACAGGCATGAGCCACCATGCCCGGCACTGTGGTATGTGGTACTGATTGCTGCTGGACGTGGACACCCAGTATTGTTATGTTGTTACCAGGGATTGAACCCAGGCCCTTGTGCTTACAAGACAGGTGCCGGAACCACTGAGCTAAATCCCCAGCCCAAAATTAAAGATTTTTAAAGTAAATATAAAAACCATAAAAGTATTAAAAGAAATGTAAAATGCATTTTGGAGTAAATAACTCTAGCTTTCAACATGAAGCACTAACCTCTCTAATTTTTTAAAAACATACAAACAACCAAAAGAAAAGAGCAGAAGATAAAACCAAATAATAGAAAAGGAAATACAGGTGAGCCTTAAGTGAAAAGATTAATAGCTCCATTCAAAATAAAAAAGTGTTGTTAAAATCATTATCAGATAACATTTTCACCTGTCAGACAAACAATATGAGCAAGAGAAGCATGAGAGACAGATGATCGCATACATTGTTAATGGGAACCTCTGAAAGGAAAACACTTATAATCTATTAAAATTAAATATAAGGGTGTCCACCGACTCTGCAAAGGGCCTTCCCACAGGCAGCACATACAGTGTGGCTCTCTTCTTTCAGTACACAGGGTTATTGTCGTACAAATGAATGCAAGCTTCTTATACCCATAGCTACAACCCAACCACCAAGCAAACACAATGAGTATGGCAGAAAGAAGAGGTGGGTGGCATCTAGGTCTTTATGCAAATTAATGAGCGACTGATCATTCTATACCTAGAGCTGTCTAATATCTAGACTTACATGAAATAATGTATTTCTCTGTTGTTTAACCCAATTGAATTTAGGACTTCTGTTATTTGCAGCTGAAAATACCCTACATAAATAAATACATGTATGGTGTGTATGCACATATGTATGTATATTTCTATATCCACCAAACATAGAATATAGAATATATATTTAAATTTGCATGTAAAATTACTAAATCTACTATAAATATTTCCCTACATATGAAATATGTTGTTTTCAACTTTAAAAATAGCAAATCACAGTGGTTTTGTATAGATCTAAATGTTTGCATCTATATTATTTATCTTATCTTCAGATAAAATTGTATGTATGTATGTATGTCAGGGTCTCACTTTATAGTTCAGGCTGGCACTGAACTCACTATGTAGCCCAGGCTGGCCTCGAACTCACAGCAGTCCTGTCTCTGCCTCCTGTGTGCTGGGATTACAGGCCTTAGCCACCAGGCTTGGCATTGTGATATGTGCTACGAGGGATCGAACTTGGGACTTTGCACTTGCCAGACAGATGCTGGAACCACTGATCTAAATCCCTGGCCCCAGATAAAATTTTAGCAGTAAAATCGCCATATAGAACTCAAATCTTCTTAGTGAAAGAGAAAAGCTTTCAGTAAATTAAACATAATTTATTAGAGAAAAAAAAGTTGCCAGCCAGGCAGCCCCCTGAACCAGCAAGAAGTTCTGATTACTCTGCAAGTAGACAGGGAGCACTTAGAGACAGAAAGTGGAGGGCAGGGCAGAGATGGCTTGGCAGCTCAGACACAGCTCCACCCTGCGTTGTTTGGTCAGTTTGATCATTTAGTGACATGATTGTAGCTCAGCTATTGTGATCAATGCCCAGCTGCTTTATAAAATATACTCCCAAAATATTCTTTAGTTTGTTTACATTCTAAGTTAAGTTGCAGTTCATCACATAGCAACCAAGCTTCAGAGAACCTCAGCTACACCTAACATTCCTCTCTACAGTGAATAATGTCCACTTTTCATCATCCTTACTAAAAACATTAAATATTAACAGAAAAATTTAGTCAATTTATAATTGAAACAATTATAAATATATTTATAATATATAAATATATAAATAATATATAATAATATTTCTATTATTAGTGGGACTTAACAGTGTGGATTAAAAGGTTATATGTTTCTGGGAGTATTTATCATATAAGAATAAAAAAGTAGCAAAGTATTTAGTTTTTGAGTTCAAAAGCCTAAGTTCAGGTATTAAATATAAAAAGTTTAGTTGCTGAATAAATTATTCAACTGCTGGCCAGAACCCATTCCCATATCCTCTCTCATAAAGACTGCATGAGCTGACAATGAAAATTTATTGAAAGGAGAGAAATTATTAGGAAGAGAGAAGCTTCATACATTTATCTTTTTGATGCTCTGTGTCATGGGTTGGACTCAATGTGTGAAAGTAAAGGTACATTATGCCACTCACTTAAATTCAAATATTTGAGGACAAAAAGGGGCAGTAATGTCTATCTGAAAGTTTTTTTCTGAGCAAAGCCTAGAAAGAAGACAAATATTAATGCAGTAGTGCTCCATAGTGCTGTATTCACAAAGCAGGAATAGTAACATAGCATGAGAAGGCTTGAGGTAAAAGCTCAAGTCAGTTTTGCAACAATTAAAAAAAATCCTATGTTTTTACTTCTGAGTTATGACAGATACGAAAATTTCTCGACTGTATTTGTAAATATCATATATGTCCCTGTGCCGCTCACCCTTTTTAGTGATGAGTCTTTCTTAGCATCATAGCCTCATTTTAAAAGTGGAGATGATGAATGCCTACATAATGTGCTTTTCTTCCTTTCATACTCATACGTCTTATCCAAGATCCTATGAGTTATTTATTCTTTGCCAAGTTGAACAAGATGTAAAAGCACACTAACCAGCTAATATACCAATTAAGACTGTTGTCAAATTCCAGCTCCCATCACAAGTCCTGGCGGATCACACATCTCTGCCAACCAAGCAAGGAGCTCTGCTGGCCTTCAGCTGCAGAGCTGTTTCTCCCATGAGATGCCTATTCGGTGTAATAAATTCAAAATCTGCTCATCAACAGAAACAGCCAACAGTGAAGAGATGTCCTACATAATGGGAAAATAAAATTGCCCCGTACTCTTAAATAGAGGATTGATATCTACAACATATGAGGAACTTAGATAAATTAGACTCCCTCAAAGTTCAGACATCCCATTTAAAAAATGGACATTTGAAATGTCTATAGACATTTCTCAGATGAAGGAGTACAGATGAAAAGTAGATACCATACATGAAAACATATTCAGCATCTTTGGCAAATAGAGAAACACAAATCAAAACAGCATGGCACTCCCTCTCAGTCCATAAAGATTGGCTATCACCGAAAACTCAAAAAACAAGTGTTGACAAGATGTGAGCAGCAGGAACCGCTTGTGCATTGGCAGTAAGGATGTAAACTAGTGCAGTCACTATAGAAAAACCGGTCTGGAGATTCCTCAGAAAACTAAAAACAGAAATTTCATTTGACCTAGATATGATGCTTTTGGGTATCTTCCTAAAATGGTAGAAGTCATCATATTACAATGTGGCATGAACACCCATGATAATACTAGAAGCACAGATCATAAGAGCTAAACCTCGGGAGTGCCCTTTATGCCCATTAAAAGATGGACAGATAAAGAGAATGTGGTATTTATAGACAGTAGAGTACTACTCTGCTAGCCAAGGATAAATTTGAGTCATTTCAAAGAAAATAGATCCATAATGCTAAGTAACATAAATCAGACACAGAAAAATATGTATGTATCTCATGGTTTCTCCTATATGAAAAACTCAAAAGATAAATCATTTTAAGAGTAAAATAAAAGAAAGATGATTGGAAACAGGGAGAGAAAACTTGTGGAAATAGGAAAGGGATTTATGGATGAGGGGAGGTGGTTGGGAGAGGAGAGGAAGGACTATGATGCAGGATGTATGTGTACCAGTTTGTTACGTATCACAAGCATATATTAATAATTTTTTCTAATTATAGAGATGTACTTTAGCCTGTGAGCACACAGGAATATGGCTAATTCCATCAATCCTATGCAACTGCTTTAGATTCTCTCTAACTGGAAGCATAAGGAATTTATTCACCATAAGACACATATTTAGAATTGAAGGATATATATTTTACTAAATTCCGAGGCATATGTACAAGTAGTGGGAACTCTCATCTTCTCTTCTTTGTTATAATTTATGTCCCCTGGCACCGGCCTGGTTCAGAGCCCCACAGGACCAGGAATTCTGCAGTAAAATCTTTCACCTAGGATGCTGGCAGCCACATGGTTCACTCCATAACTTGAACTGCCTGAGAAGTATGCAGCTTTTCAGGAAGATATTCTTGGAACTTGAAACCAAGTGGTTGCCTTAGTGACCTCCCGATTATTTCCAATTAACAATTTGGACTTTCTCCCACAGTCACTTCATTGTGCTTAGCAAAATGGTGGTTTATGCTTGATTTCCACTTTCAGAATTCTGTCTCAGCATTATCGGCCTCTGATGGCGTCATGTAGGCAACTTCCTTGTGTTGACAGGTTTTGTTTTTTTGCTGCTTGAATGTAATGCCAAAATTCTATGTTCCTGGGATCAGAGCCAAGAGACGTTCAGCTTCTTAGTCAGAGTGAGTGCCCGTGGGAGCGGATGTGGAAGACGCTTGTGGAGGATCTACGGCCCAAACCGCATAATCAAATTGTGTTCTCAATAGGGTCCTTCATGAGGCTAAGGAGGAAAAAACCACAACAAACCAGACACTCGTAGGAAAAGTTGTAACAGAATTAAGCTGAATGGGTAAGAAAACAAATCCAAGAGGTGAATTAGTAGGCTATCCTTTTTATACTTTTGGTTTAAACTTATCTCTAACATTAATTCAATCAAGTAAGTGTTGCCTCAGAATGTCTACAGATCTCCTTAGGATCAGAATCTGGGAATATGCCTCAGATTTCTATAAGTTAATTCTGACCAGTTATTTTGCCTACATGACATATATAGAGTAAACTCAGAAAAGCCTAAGCTTAGCTTTTAAAGAAAATAAGTGTATGTTTTTGTGTTTCATTAAGACGCAGCTTTTGTTATGAAGCAGAAATAACATCATATTGTTAAAAACTTTTCTTCTTTACAGTAATCCCAAACTGGAAGGAATCATTGAAAGTTAAGCATGTGTGTCTCATTCATTGCCAAAGTTTGCATTTCTGTATCAGGAATATTTAGTGTAATGTAGGATAAGCTATACTGTGAGGAAGTTGTGTGTCATTGGTATACACAGGCCTATGGAAAAATTGGACAGCCTCAGATACAAAATCTTATGTTCAGTTGCATCATGTATTCTTGTTATGGTGTGTACTCATTGAGATATTTTAATATCGGACCTAGTAGAATTATTTAAATATTCCCTCTAGCTAGTGTTTTAAATGACAACAAAGATAATTTTGCCCCCCATTCAAAATGGGCATCTGAAATGAACAGACACTTTTCAGAGGAAGAAGTAAAAGCAGCTAAGAAGCACATGAAGAAATGCTCAGCATCACTGGTTATTTGAGAGATGCAGATGAAAACAACACTGAGATTCTATCTCACTCAACAAAGAATGGCTGCTATCTCGAAATCTATCAGCAACAAATACTGGGGGCCATGGGGAGGAAAGAACCCTTCTGCACTGTTGGTGGGAATGTAGAACAGCACAACCACTGTAGAGATCAGTGTGGAGATTCCTCAGAAAACTAGAATTAGAGGTCCCACTTGACCCTCTCATTCCCCTGCTCGGGCGTACACAAAGTACACAAAGAAAAGATATCATAGCAACATATGTGTACCCATGTTCATAGCAGCTCAGTTTGTGATAGCTAAATCTTGGAAACAACCTAAATGTCCATTAACTGGGGACTGGATAATAAAAGATGGCTTTTAAAAAAGTAAAATGGAGTATTACTCTGTCATAAAGAATGATAAGTTTGAGTAATTTATACTCAAATGGACATACCTTGAGGACATACTCATAAGTGCAATTAATAGGTCCCAGATGTGTAAATACCATATCTTTTCTCTAGCATGAGAAACTGAATATGTAAATAAGTTCTAGAATGTATGATGGATACTGTGAAATAGAAGATATTCAAAAGGCAAAGAGGGTAAGAGTAAGTAGTGAGGGGAAAGAAAAATTGTCATGGTAAAAAAAAAAAAACTTACGTATATAGGGGCGGGGGATGGTAGAGTGGGCAGGGGAATGGGAAAAAAAAGAAAATTAAGTCATGTCACATACTGGCACAAATTCTCAATGTTGAGTGTGATCATGATGTGTACATAAAATGTACCAATAAAATAAATTTTTAAAAAAGATAATCTGCCATAGATCATGCAAACTATTTTATGAAATTATGTTCAATTTCCAAATACTTTCTCTGCAAGATGCCATCTAGATGTGAATGAACTAAATTTAGTACCATTTTGCATTGCTTGACATCTTGTTCAGAGATGGCCAAATTGAGAAGTTTATTTTGATATGTTTTTTCTGTGTAAACTGGAACTGAATTAACTATGCAAATAAAATTTCAACACAATCATAAATGTCACATGGTAGGCAAATCTTAAACCTATGGTTTAATTTTGTTTGTTTGTTTGTTTTAGGTTTTTTGAGACAGGGTCTCCCTTTGTGGTTCAGGCTGGCCCAGAGCTCAGCCTCAGACTCACATCACAGCAATCCTCCTGCCTCTGCCTCCCGAGTGCTGGGATTACAGGCGTGAGCCACCATGCCCAGCACTGTGGTATGTGGTACTGGTTGCTGCTGGGGTGAGTCTCCACACCCAGTGTTGTATGTGGTTACTGGGGAATCGAACTCGGGCCCTTGCGCTTGCAAGACAGGCGCCAGAACCACTGAGCTAACTCCCCGGCCCCTATGGTTTAATTTTTATACTATTGGTGGTATTCATGTGTTCATTGTAAAAAGTGATCATTTGCTTTTTTAAATAGATTATCATGTTACAGTTTTAATATGGTTGGAATGAATAACAAACACAAACAATATTTGAGTTTAGATGTATATTACTAATATACAATATAAATGCTTAAAATTGCATTTATATTAAGTACTAATTATGTACTTAGAAGTTATATCACAAGAACATTTTAACTATCTTCTTCATTAAACTTAATCACTGCTTTATGTAAACTCCTAAACTGACAGAGGCAGGAAGGAGGGATAACACCAAAAATACTTAGTAGAGTCACTCTTTAGGATTTCCAGGTCATTTGTAGTATTTTGCTGTTCATTTTGAAAACTGGTTTCCCTCATGCTCACATAAATGTGTCAGTATCGTTAGGTGCTGAGAAAAAGACGTAGCCTCCCTGTGTTCCTGTGACTCCAGTAGAACTTGTAACTCTAGGACCACATATCCTTGCCAAAGGCAATGCATTTGGAAATTGAACCTATGAAAAAATATAAATAGTTTTCAGGTCAAGATAAAAAGAAATGAAACAGACATGACTAGTTCTTGCTTTGATGTGTGAAGGAACTTGACCAGGACAAATTCAACAAAAATTTTACCTATGAAAACTAGAATAACAGCCCTAAAGTCCCTAAACCAATTTTTGTGCTAAACCACTAGAGTTTTATAATGAAATTCACAATCAATGATTATAACATAAAACTGTATGCCTCTCAAAAATGTGAAAACAGTTTAATTTACATTATTTCTACACATTAGATGTCGGAAATTATTTCACTTATCAGTACAATGGATTAGCAAAACTTCAATTTACAAAACAGAAGTAAAGCAATGCAGAAATATATTTATTATCAAATTATAAAATAAAATTAACAATTCTTTTGAGATACCATGTTTATTATTCATTTCAGATAATGATGTTAATCATTTTGGTATGCATAGTAATAAGTATTAAAATAATGGAACGTTGAGATTTGAATACAATGACAGTAAACCATTGAAATTTCACATTCACATTATACAGCCATCATGAATCCATCAGTGAATGTTAATAATGTAAAAAAATATAAAATGATTGTAATATAACCATCTAACCATTAACATGAGTTTCAAGACTACTATTTAACCTGCTCATTTGCTCTGAGATATAAGCAATTGCTTTTCTGTGATACATGACATATCTTTGTGCCTTAATACTTAATTTGAAATATTCTTAGTGTAAAAATATACCAAAGTAAATAAAAAAGGAGACACTTATTTACAAAACCATATTGTATACATATTATATAAATGCAATCGTTTCAAAGTCTTTTATACAATATTGATAAAATCAGTCATTTCCATTATTTTACCATAAAACTGCAATGTTGCAAAGGCAGGGTGTAATTTTGAAATTTTGATACAGATACGTACTACTTGGCTGCCATTTAAGAGTACACAGCTTCTCCAAGTATGCTATGGGATTGAATTCTGACCCCTAGAAAAGATTCTTCTTTCATTAGAGAAAATCCATTCCCCTTTTGGAGGTGTATGAAAATGCACCTGAAGAAAAGAGAGTTACTATTTATCCAATGCTTTGAATTTGATAAGCCTGACAACATCAGCCACTCAGTCTGTTGTATTAGCACCATTGGCACGGATTGTTAATACTCTGTCCAATCATAATAGGAATGGAAACTTTCACATGTTATGCTGTCACTATTTTTGTGGAATTTTGTCTCACCAAGTATCATACAATGTAAATTCAAGTGGATAAGGGTATTTCAAATGATGGTATGTAACAATGCCATCCTTTATCGATACTATATATATGGTAGATTTTCTGTAAGTCTAAGTGAAACTGTAAAGAAATAGACTTTAAAGCATACTCCTTTTATTCACCAGTACACAAGGAGAATAGCTTTCATTTCCTTGCCTGTGTTGTGACTGTAATATATATGAATATAAATGTAATTTGATCTCCTAGTTCAGCAACTCTGGAAATTATAAAATTCCCTGTTATTTGATTTATTTTTGATAGTTAATTGCCAACCACTGCATATATTCTCTCTTTTAGTTCATACACTGTAGCCATGCTTACGTGACTATGGCGAACTGTAGGCCTATAGCCCATGATACATACATTTCACAGTTTCGGAATTGTTGAGGGGAAGACTGTGTTTCAGGAGGTGATGAATCTGATATAAATCTCATGAGCACCCACACCGGTCTACTACCATGGCTGGAATTTTCCCATATATTATTTGTTCTTTGCCATTAAAATATAGCATATTAATTGGAGACATTTTCGTAGGAGTACAGCAAGGACCTGCTGAACCTCTGGGGTTTGCTTGGTGCACCAGATGAGTATGAGGATATTTTTGTAAAAATACGAATTCGCACTCTCCAGAGCAGTAGTTGGCCTTGTATCTCTTGGGTGCAATGATCCAGTCCCACCCGAAAGCCTCGAAGTCCACCGTGAGAGGGTAACGACAGCATCGCGACTCTGTTGAATGTTCATCACAGTCCAGACCAAAATCTCTTCTGGATCTTTTCGGTGTGTCTGTTACCTTGACCTCTAAAAAGGGATTCTGTTCGCAAAGGAAGAGCAATTAGTAATAGTAATAGAGCTTGACACACTTTCCTACATTCAGAAGTCATTATTAGAAGAAACTATCATTTGTTTTGTTTATATCACATGTTTTCGTAAATGCAATATGAAGGAATTTTATCCACTCGAGGTCTTTCCCCATATAGCTCAAAGGTTATAATAGCAATGAAGGTTTTCCTGAAGTCAGTTCGTTCTCCGTGTTCTTCACTTTTGTTTTTCCCACTTTGAGCGTCAGGCTCCTAGCATAAAACAGATACCTTGAAAACAGGTCTGGGAAGAAACTGAGATGTTAGCAGGGGAGAAGCGGGGAGGGGAGAAGCGCACGTCCTCGCTTTGCGACTGTTGACCGCGTGTGTTGGCTAAATGGCCCGGTGATTCCTGGAGAGAGACGAACGCTTGGCCCTCTTCTCTCCTTTCGGGATTTACTAGGGGAGACCTGGATAGCGAAGCAAAATAGCTGCCATCAAGCTGCGTACGGATTGTCTTGAGGAAAAGAAAAGTAGGGTGATGAAAGGAATTTTATTTAGATTGGGTTGAAAAAGCACCCCCTGAGACACAAGAACAGATTCAGAACAAGAGATGATAGTTCCTCTGTTTATTCACTGAAAAATATCTCTTCAGATATTTAACTAATAATTTTGCTAACATTGTTACTGCTCAAAACTTTTAGTACACTGGAAGTTCTGCTTCCTTTTCAAGGGAACGATCTGAGTAATATATCTTCTTAATCACTAATAATAAGTAAATTAATAATAAGTAAAACCTGCCACATTAGCAACTTTGATAATTAGAATATTACCTAAAAATGCTTCCTTAAATATTGATAGTAGTTTTTACCTTATATTAAATTAAAATAAGCCCAGAGTTGTTGTCTTTAAAAGAAGAATATCTCTTTGAGAACCAGTCATCAGAATAACACGAAAGGGAAACAGTTTATTTGGAAAGTGTGTAGTCTTTTAAACAGTATATTTTTGTTCATAACAGGTTCGATTTGCTAATTATATAATCCTTATAACAATACCATTTAAAAATTAAAAAGATAATTTACAATTTATGCTTATTGTTCCCAAGTACAACCTGTTATAAATTGTGCCAATAAATAGAAGTAAAAAATATGGTTATTTTAAATAGAGAGGAACTTTTGAAAACAGAAGCTTACATAACCCAGCAGGATAACCTTGAGTTTTATGTGAGGTTTTAAAATGGTTTTTAATTATTTTTATAATATCTAAGGTTTTGTCGTAGTTTGGTTTGAATTATTGGCATTCTCCAAGTATACTCTTATACAAGAATGCTGAGACAGTTCACAAATAAGCTAGATGGTAAGAGTTAGCTAGCTTAGCAATTAAAATATCATTGGTGGTATTTCTCCAAGATATCTATATATCTAGATATTATTGCATTCAACTTCCTCAGCTGATGAACATATTTACAGGGAGGGACGGTCAGTATAATGTATCTCATAAAGTATAAGCCTGTGCATTACTTAGTTAATTGTTATACATAAAAATATTTTAACTATAAAGTTTGATTTTTCTGCTTTATGCAAAACCAGAAATTGTCAGTAAATTTGGGAGAAAGAAAAACCAAAAGGAAAAAAGCTTATATTTCAGCCAGTTATATAAAATTCATATTTTATGCATAAAATCATATCATCTAATTTAAAAGCATTTTATAGGTTATTCCTAATCTGAAGAAATCCTTACAAAGCTAAGAATCATGCTATAAGTGGTTTTTTTTTTTAACTTTATGTAAAGTAAATATCAGGGGAGTGTTTCATAGGCTATGAACCTGAACACCTGCTTTTATTGGGTACAGGGCTACTGTTGGGCTAAGATACTTTTGTCTAGTTTATGAGTACGGGAGACTGATAGTTATTTTCCACTATTATTCATTCATATTATAAATAAAAACACAACAAGGTTATTAGAATGTTCTTTTGCATTATCACTTACCAGCCCATCTTCTCCAGGTCCTGGGAAGGTTACAGCAAGATCATGACCGTTCTCATCTAAAGCTTTGATTTCAATGCCTAAGTTGGATTCAGGTTGTTTGAGCCAGTTTTGCAACACTGTCTTCACGTCAATGCTCTGCCAAATACCAGTGCCTGGGTTCATGTCCAGTTTCAGAGATCGGATTCCAGTATACCTTGTACCGTCTTTCATGGGTTTGATGAGTCTCAGGATTTGCACAAATACTGTCGTAGGAGTCTGAACGGGCCTCAGATATATCCACAGTTGGGCCTTTACCACTTTATTGTACTGTATTTTAGAGCTAAATTTAAAGAAGCAACATTTGGGTTTTCCTTCCACTTGCATTAGGAAATCAGCTATAAATGAATAAGAAAAAAGTTATTAAAATTATTTCCCATTAAAAGGTGAACAAAATCCATACTAAGGATAGAACATTTTCCTATTGAGATAATGTATGCACATGTACATTTTAAAATGAAATATTTTGTAAAACTCCATGGCTCAGAAAAAAAAATCAACTAAAATAACCACTCCAGATTTACAGAATTTAGTTATATATATTTTCAGCTATTTATGAGCATTCTAACTCCTTCGAAGAAACTATGGACTAAGGAAAACTTTTTGAAAGGGGACGAACAGTGGATGAAATTTTCAAATGATGATGATTAAAGAGAACAAGAGACACTCTGAAGGAACATCCACTTAGAATTCTTTGGGAATCTGAGTAGTTACACTTACGGAGCAGCTGCACCAATCAGTCTGGACGAAGGAACCCTTCCCCCAGGCCTGAATTACCTGGGGACGAGACACACGAAGCAACTAACTTACTGGCCCTCAGGAATGAGCAGAAAATATGGTGCATCTGTTATGTGTCAAAGGAACAAATCTAAGCAGGTCATTAGCTCCACCATTTAGATGTCGTGTTCAAGCACTCTTAAAAGTTAAAAGTTTTGTCTCTAGGGCCAGCCTGACGGTGTAAGCACAAACAACTAGCATTTTTTTCTTTTTCTTTCTTTCTTTCTTTCTAGGTTTATTTCCCCCTTTGTTTTCCAAAATTACCTACACAGAGAGAAAATCTATTCCAGGACTATTTAATAGTAGTCTTAAATAAAAATTATTTGTTGTTTTCTAATCTGATGATTTGATAAGGGAAACAGCAGTGTGAGAGTGTTTCAAACCTAGTTTAAAATATATAAAGCATAGTAAAGCAAGATCACAGACACACGGCACAAAAGTCTGTCTTGTCATGCTTTCTCTGTCACATTGCCTGTCTTCATTTCCTGGGCAAAGTATTCTTTTTCAGGTGACTGAAAAAAGGAATTTTATGAATTTATTACCTTTCAGAACCTATGATACCATAGGTAATAGTCCTTTCTCTTATGAAGAAGAAATATTTTAGAAGGTTACTAAGCAATGTGGTGTGTCTGTCTGGGTACTTCCAACAAGAGTATTGGGATTGAGGTAGAAGTAGGACTCTGTGAGGGATAGCATGCCTGATGGAAGTGCTTATTTCCTAGGCATGTTCTGATATTTAGCTCAGGATCATCATTATGCTTTGTTTACTTCATCATTGCTCTTAATAATACATTAAACGTTTAAATTTCTTTTCAGTGTAATAGCTTTTACAATTAAATATAACTAGTGAACATAAAAACACCATGAAATAGTTCTGAATAAAAGAAAGTATTCTAAATATGCAGCAGTGCTAAAGTAAGTTTAAATATCTAGCAGATTTCTTCCTTTATTACTTGTGAAAAAAACTTTAAAATTCATATTTTAGGCCATCAACTACAATTCTGAAGTTGTATATAAATTTCTAATGTGGCTTTCGACAGTGTTTCTCAGACTTTGCCTTGATGGTATTAAACAGTGAAAGCATAAACATGCTGTATTTTTCACATTAAACTAAATAACATTAATGTTGTGCAATCATTTTAATTTTTAGCTTTTTCCTCCTAATAAAACACATTCTGTAGATTTCAGTTTTAAAACATTTCCCCCGAAATCTTGAAAAAAGAAATCTTTTCTCTCCTACTTTCATTCAAGCCAGCAGCTTGTTAAAAGCCTGAAAATAGATCTGTTTCTCATAAACACTAGAACCACAGTCAGCAGGATCGTTGATACACACTAACAGAAGTACTTACACTCGGTAGGCATGGTAATGATTGTTTCTGTCGTAGCGTGGTAATCATCATCTTCCAGAGAGCCGTCGCTGCTGTCATCCCTCTGGACGTCATACTGATCAATCAGTTCTCGCAGTGGAGGAGCTTTGGGTAAAAGTTGTCTTATAGTATCTTTGCTGATATTAGGAGCTGTTTCCAGGCGAAGTTTACTGAGAATTTGAATTTTTATGGCTTCTATTCTTGAATATTTAGTGTTTTGTCTCCACGTACATGCATTACACAGCCCCTCTTTCTCCACATTTTCTTTGTGCTCACTGTTCTCATTTAGATCCACTGGACCAGCAACAATCAGCATAAACAGGTAAATAGAAACATAGATTTGCAGTTTTTTCATGATTTTGAAATCAATCCAATGTTTTTCCTGGTTCTTATTTCTTCCTTTTGCTTTTCTTTTGCTTTTGAGTAATGCTGAGCAAAGTTTTAATGCATGTACAGTCTGAGAGACAACTTACCACACCAGAGAATCTTTAATACTGTAATCGAAGTGGCTTCTTATATTCCAACTTAGATGAGACAAGTGTCGTCAGGATCTATGATTGGCTCTTGCTCCACAATGAATCTCGCTGTCAGAGGTTAAAACCCTGTCTGTCACAAGTCACCCAGCAGTATTTTGTTACAGTCAAGGGTGAGCTGATTCATTTGACTACTTCATAGAAGAAATAAATCCACAAATAATGAAAGATATATGTGACATCTGAAAAAATTAAAGCTATGTTAATGATATAAACTATACTTAAATCTTATTACTCTATAAAATTTACAATTTAAATTGATTTTAATTTATACTTCATGCTTTAAATATGAAATGTTACTTCCTGAAAAATTAGAATTTTGTATTGTTCAAACATGTTTGAAGATTTTTATATGTTTTATTAAATTAATTAATTTTAGTGCTGTATAATTAAAAAAATAAAAATTAGAAAGACCTGAAATAAAAAGAAAAGTTAAGATTGTGGAATTAGTGAAAGATTTTCACCTATAACTTGAGAAATTTGTTTTTCTGACTAAGTTCTTAGTACATATTGAAAATAATTCTTATTATAATGTTATATTGTGCA
This sequence comes from Petromus typicus, assembly GCA_004026965.1. Taxonomy (NCBI): domain Eukaryota; kingdom Metazoa; phylum Chordata; class Mammalia; order Rodentia; family Petromuridae; genus Petromus; species Petromus typicus. The sequence continues at coordinate 385 of PVIR01029019.1, read as the reverse complement.
TGAAATTACTTTTAAATGGCTTACTGTCTTTTATTAATATGAAAATCATGCTCAATTTTGATGGAATAGTATTATGTTTTTCATATTCTAAAGATGCAGATTAACATTGTTCAGATGGGATTTTTCATTGTTTGTTGCCAAGAAAATAATATGAGCCACCAGAAAAATCTTTGAATTTAGAATTGGAAAGTAATGGATTTTAATTTATTGCAACATTGGTACAGTTCGCCTTATACTCCTACTGTGAAAGCAAAAGTGTAACATCTACTTTCTATCAGTTTTATCAAAATATTATGAGCGTGTACATGAAAAAGCATCATACAGAGGGATGCCCTTTGCTTGTTCCCTAGTGCTGTGCCAGGTTTGCACCCCTATCCCAGTTTCA
>PVIR01029018.1:0-21457 GCA_004026965.1 Petromus typicus | reverse complement strand
ACATGGGTGCACATATGTCACTGTGATATGAGTCTTTTAATTCTTGTGTGTATATACCTAGCAGGGCAATGGCCGGGTCAAATGGGACCATCAATCCTAGCTTTTTGAGGATTCTCCAAACTGATCTCCACAGGGGTTGTACGAGTCTACAGTCCCACCAACAGTGGAGAAGGGTTCCTTCTTCTCCGCAGCCTCGCCATTTGCCGTTGGCTGATTCTGAAATGGCAGCCATTCTATGTGGAGTGAGATGAAATCTCAATGTTGTTTTCATCTGCATGAGAGGCCTGTTTTTATACAAATGACTGCTTAGGAGATAGATGTGGTGGCCCAAGTCTGTCATCCCAGTACTCAGGCTGAGGCAGGACAATCTCTGAGTTTGTGTGGTGAGTTCAGGACTAACCTGAATTACACAGTGAGACTCTGTCTCAGAAAAAAAAAAAAAAAAAAAACCAACCAACAAAACAACCCCCCAAAACCAAACCAAACTAAACTAAAACAAAGGGCTTCTTAGAGACAGTGCTGGAAACTGAGACTAGAGGTTGGGCAGGACAAGACCCTAACGTCAGTCTGATCCTGTGGCGAGCCCACAGGGTCTCCTGAACCTCAGAGAGCCTCCCGCCTCAGCGGGCTGGCTGGACTCGCATGCTCCCAGTGCACAGCTGGGAGGTCCCTTGGGGCCACCAGAGAGATGCACGAGGCAGTGTCCAAAGCAAGCACCTGAGTCTCAGCTGGGCTCAGGCCCCAGGAGCACAGCACACCAGCCCTACCTGCCTGGGCTGGGCTGCTGGCTTTATGATCCAAATAGTTCGTTACCTGCCCCTGAGGCTCGGCCTCTGACTGCTGGCAGAGGAGGAAGGGGGCGTGAAGGTCCTGGGCCTGGGCCTCCACTGTGCTGTGTATCCTGCATCCCTTGCAGTCTTCACACACACTGTATTTCTGCAATGCTGTCAGCTGCCTGTTTGGCACCAAGAATTGATCTCCCCACTTCCAGAGCTAGTGATTCAATTTTTAGCCATTTATTCCTCAAAAGCGACAGTAAGTCAACTTGTGAGAGGAGGGAAGAAGGTCCCTACCATGCAGCCTTCGTGCCACGGTCCAAATGGTGATGACAGAATGGGTTTCTGCTCCAACAGTCAGTGCAGATGAGTCAGGTAATCTCGGTGTGAGTTCTCTGTGGCCTTCACAGATGCTCAGAGGCCAGAGCTGGACAGACCCATGGGTGACCACTGTCTTTACTCGGGGAGAGGCTCTGTCCACACCCCCAGACAAGGGCTTCACGGATTAGACAGCAGACGTTTATTTCTCCTGTTCCAGATGCTGAAGCCCACGATGATGGCTCCAGTGGGCTTGTGTCCAGCAAGGGCTCTTTCTGTCTGGGGCACGGCCCTCTGTGTCCTGGCATGGCTGTGGCAATCTGCAGGTCTTTCCTTTCCCTGGAGGACACTTCTACAGACAAAGCGGCTGGGGCTCTACTCCCAATCTCGAGGGACCTGCTTCACCTCCCTGAAGGTCCTGTCCCCATGTGTGGGTCTGTGCAGACGTCCAGCCCCTCCCAGAGCCTTTGAGACTGGACTTGGGGCTCTCACTCCCCTCCCTATAACATCAGCAGCTACAATCAGGCCAGTCGTGCTGCCTCTGGGGCTCTGGGTCCTTTAGTCCTCTGCTGAGCTGAGGACCCAGAACGCTAAGCTGTGGTGTCTGGGTGACCCACGGTGGGGGAGTGTGTGCACGTGCAGATTGGTGCTGTGGGTGGAGCCTTGTGCAATGCGTTCGAAACACTGCTTCTGCTCTGGAACTACCTATGCTGCTCTCTGCAGCCCCCTTGCATGCCCCGGGTGGGGCTGTGCTCAGTCACCACCTGAGGGGTCGCTGCCTTCCTCTCTAGACCCCTGCAATGCAGTGAAAGATGCAGTGAAGCAACCACACACAATTCTAGGCTTTCTGGTGCACATAAAAGGCCTATCTACACTGTTCTGTAGCCTGTTAAATGTGCAATAAAGTTATGCCTAAAAACACCACATATCTTAATTGCAAGCACTTCATTGCTTAAACACTCTGTCAACCATTTGAGCTTTGGATAAGTGCTGTCCACTCAATACCGCAGTGTGGAAAGCCTTCCCTGGGGGAGGGTGCAGCCTGTGCAGAGCGTAGTCCACAAGGACAGCATGGGTGGTGCCCATCATGGGGCTCAGTGCCTGGAAGGGGCAGGGCCTGGGAGCCAGCCATCAGCACTAGGAGCTGTGGAGGGCAAGGGCTCCCAGCTCCAGCTTCTGGCTGTTTGTGGCCCCAGAATCCCTTGTTTGAAGCCAGCCCTCCATGTGTTGTTGAGTGCTGGCAGGTGTAGACTCTGGGAGGGGAGCAGGACAGAAGGCAGAACCCACCATCCACTGGGTTTGCTTTTTGCCCCTCCCTCCTGCTGGGGGATGACACAAGTGTCCTCTGTGAGAAGAAGCACAGCATAGTGGAAACCTGCAGGCTCTATCCTTAGATTTCTATGCCTGCAGCATAATGGACAGAGCTTTCTGTTGTCCAAATTACCCAGCTTAGATGCTATGTCCTCACAGTGAAAACTTGGTATAGGTGGGCACTGAGGCCACAAACATCGACAGCTTTGGAATTAAGGAAGCAGAGGAGAAAGCAGGAGTGACGAAGGAAAGCCCAGCCATGGTACCGAGTGGCCAGGGCCAGGGCCCTAAGATGGCATCTGGCAAGTAGTGGAGTGGGAGCTGAAGAGCATCGCCGGGAGACCTCGAGCGGATGAGCACTGTGTTAGGAGGTGGGGATGAGGACAGAGGCTGGAGAGTGTCCTGGGCGACTCAAGGCCTCAGCACTGCTGAGCCAGGAGTGTGCATCATGCGATAGTGCTGAGCAGTGTGCTGGCGTGCTGCTCAGCCTCTGCTGCTCCAGGGCAGGATGGAGGGAAGATGCACCCTGGAGAAGACACCGTGATCTGAGGGGAAGCGGGCAGGGTGGGAGCACGGGAAGTGCTCCAGGAGACAGCGGGGCTGAGCCAGTTCAAGGAGGGGCCGGTGCATGGTGGGCAGTGCCTTGGCAAGTGACTTCCAGGCCCACTCCCTGCAGCTGGAGCTGCTGCCTGAGGGCCCAGCCCAGTGGCATCTCTGCAAGGTGTGGCACCACTGGGTTCACAGAGTGAATGTGATGTAGACCAATCTTCAGTTCCTTGGCACAAACTGTGAATTTGCCCCTTTTGCTCAGAGGCAAGCCGGGCTCTGGGTGCCTGGTTCATGGGAGGACAGTTGAGGCTGTGTGTCAAGGAGACACTGACCCAGGGACCTACACGTGGGCCATCTCTCTACCCATACTTAAGGTGGCCCTGCCGGTCCTAGAGCCAGAAGGAAATGGCAACATCACCATTAATTATGGAAATCACATAATGCGCCATTGGTTAGTGATTACTGCTTTGCCAAGTGCCTGCTGACTTTTGTGTATCAATCACTCAGTGTGTGATGTGGAAATATTAGCTCGCCTTGGGCTTTCCTTTTCAGCGGGGGAGGAATCATCTTGAGAGGGGCTAATTTGGGAGTCCTGTGCAGCCATGTGATGCTCACACTATGGGGACGCGGTCGGGGTGGGAAGTGTCCAGGGGGAAGAGGAGGAAGGGCAGGCAGGCAAGGGGCCAGCACTGCCCACCTGGCATGCCGGCACCACACCCCTCACACCAGAGGTGCAGCTGTCCAAGCTGGGAGAGGACAGGCTCACAGGACAGGAGGCGCCAGTCAGGCGTGGATCTGCCATGTTTATTTTCCTGCACTCCAGACGCCACTCTGGGTCCAGCATGTGACTCCGCCTACGTAGCCTACATGTCAAAAAGCAGTGTCAGCTCCTGAGACCTGGCCATGTGGCTTAGTGACATCTACTTACTGCACCTGGGAAGATGATCTGAGGCCAGGCGTGGTGACACGCACCTGTGACCCTGCACTCAGGTAGGCTGGAGCAGAAGGATCACAAGTTCGAATCCAGTCTTAACAACTTAAGTGATTTAGCAAGACCCTGTCTCACAGTAAAAATCACGAAAAGCTCTAGGGTGTGAAGGGCCTGAATTCACTGCCTGTAAAAAGGAAGAGACAGAGTCAGAAAATGTCTGATCACTGCGAATGCGCAGGGACTGGTGCTTGCGGAGTTCAGGTGTGTCAGGGCTGAAGTGGCTTGGGCGACCTGTGGACAAGACTGTTAACAGAGTAGCATCCCAGGGGCATCCAGCCGTGGCCAGGAGGGCAGGGACCCTACCAGGCACTGCCCAAGTTTGACAAGCAAACAAGGCCTTTGCTACTTGTTTCTTTCCCTTTTGTTTTTGACACAAGTCTCTCTGCTGGTTAGGAGAAAGGGGAAGCACAAATGTGCTCAGAAGCCTGATGATTTTAAGTGGGGATTCAACTTGGGACCTTGTACTTGTGAGGCAGGTGCTGGAACCACTGAGCTGAATCTCTGGCCCCAAAGTTTCAAGATCTGACTTGGTTTTGAGAGAAGAGAACTATCTCCCTGGGTTTCCCTCTGACCACCCTGTCTGAAGGCAGCGGTAGAAACTACAGAACCTTAAGAAGTTTGTATACTTTCAACAGATGAGGAATCTGGTGCACAGGGGACCCAGTGACTTGTACAGGGTGACAGAGTTAGGTGCGGTGGTACAGAGCCATGGGAAGCCCAGCGGCCAGCGCCTGCCCACTGCGTGCAAAGCCTTGGGATCTTGGACTTACTATGGCGGGTGCCCGAGAGATGAACTCAGCCAGTCCCTGCCCCAGGACAGATGTCCACAGGGGGTGGAGGTACGTGGAACAGGTGCCCTCTACTGTGCCTGCTTCTCCCTGCAGCTGGCTAGCCCACCCTAGGCCCAGGACAGCAGGTGACCGTGAGATCCAATCTGCGCCCCCTCTGGTGGCTCTGGGCTCAGTGGGCATGTTGTCCCTCTGTGAACTTTTGGGTGACAGCAGAGGGCTTTTCCTCCTGTGTGATGCACACCAGTCTTCGTTGCTTGGGTCCAGATCAAGGGGAATGGTTGTCCTGGGCCATTGGCCACTCTCACCAGACCCTGTGCCTCTGCTTGGCCAGCCCCACTTGGGGACATTGGGGCTGCAGTGACAGCATTCATGGGAGCTCCTCAGCTACACGGAGCAGCGGCCCTGCCCTGTGCCCAGCCATGTAGAAGCCTGTTTATCCTGTGTGGGGAGGAGGAAGTGGCCTCCAGGTGGGCAGAAGGGCTGGCCCCAGGCAGACCAGGTATAGGACAGAAGCTACAGGTTTAAGAGTCCGATCCTCACTCTCTGCGACACACATCCCAGCTCTCAGGAGCTCTGGGATGTTTCTAAAAACTGAAACCAGCCCTAAGTTGGCACATGTAAAGGGCTCTCTGATGGCCAGGCACTGGCTGGCTGGCCAGCTCCGCCCTGCCAAGGAGGACAGAGCGCCTGGTGGCCGGGGGAGAGGGGTGTTGTGGCTCACAGTCCCATATCATTCCCCTGGCACAAGGCTCATAGCTGTAGGGTCTGGGCTTTTGTCCTAGAAAGCTTGCCCTTTGGTGGTGCGGATGTAGACGTGGCTCTTCTAAAGCGCCACATCCCAGCCGCCTCTGAATAGGAGGTGGCCCTTTTCCAGCCTCAGGCTGTTCACCCTTGGGCAGCGCCAATCTCTGTTTGTCATGAGGGCACATGAAGGGTGGACGTGGCTTCCAGGCTGCAGAGTGCTGTGTATGGGGGACAGGAATGGGCCAAGGAGAGGAGAGGAAGGGTAGTTTTGGGGCAGGGCAGACAGCTACCATGCAAAGGCTGATCTTATCACAGGTGTGGTGGGATCCAGGGCTCCGCCTCTCCGAGGACTTCCAGTTGGTGCTACCATGGTAGGACTAGGTCCACCTGGAGGGCCAGGAAAGTGGTGTCCCTGGCAAGGCCTTGGCATGGCCAGCAACCCAGTGTCCTCTGAGCTGCAGCCCCTGCAGCCCACGCAGTGCTGTTCCTTGCTGCTTGGCACAAGGGGCCCAGGAGCACAGTGGGTGTTTAGCTCGGAATGTCTGTTACAGCAGGAGACAGTCCGGTCCCCTCACTACTCTCCCTCACTGCAGACGTGCTCAACCCACGCCTCCTTCTGAAGCAGTTCTGAAGTCCCATGTCATAAAAATATGGTGAGTGCTGCCATCACCCAGTGTCATCCACTGGAAAGACAGCTTGTGAAACAGGATGCTGTGTCCTCGCCCACCTCAGTCAAGGGTATGGCATGTGCAACAACTTCTAGCACCCCCCAGAGTGAAAGTGACAGGGAAGTGGACATCGAGGCAGCCACAGCAGCACAACACAGACTCTCAGAGAGAGGGCTCCAAGCTGCTGCACAAAGCACAAGGATGAGGGGAAGTGTGTTCAAAGGGAAGGGAGTCTGGGGGGAACTCACGGCCACGTGTCTTTTATGTGATAAATTTTAAAAATGTAGATAGTCACCATATTTTGTATTACATCTTGTACAGTGAATCCAGTTTATGACCTCACTCACTCCTTAAACCTTCATTTTTTCTTTTTTTTTTTGAGGCAGGGTCTCGCTTTGTGGTTCAGGCTGGCCCTGAGCTCAGCCTCAGACTCACATCACAGCAATCCTCCTGCCTCTGCCTCCCGAGTGCTAGGATTACAGGCGTGAGCCACCACCCGGCACTGTGGTGTGTGGTACTGGTTGCTGCTGGGCCTGAGTCTCCACGCCCAGTATTGTATGTGGTTACCGGGGATCAAACCCGGGTCCTTGCATTTGCAAGACAGGTGCTGGAACCACTGAGCTAACTCCCCGGCCCCCCTTAAACCTTCTTGACAGTTTCTCTTTGCCCTTGAAACTCAACTGCTCACCTCAGTCTGTGACCTGCCTGGCTGGCCTTGAGGCCCCACCCCTTCCTCTCCAGCTGCAGCCCTGGGCCCCTCCACAGGCCCTTAGCATCTGCTGCACCTGAGTCTGCTTTGTGCTGCTTTGAGCTTCCCTAAAGCCTGATGCTTCAGCCCACGCCCCCGCAGCCCCCGCAGCCCACGCCCCCTCAGTGTATGCCTGACTTGCATCCTTGTGCCTTCTTCCACAACTGTGTTGTCCTGATGTCCTCAGTCCTGGCTAAAAAGCAGTCAGCACTGGAGGGGTCTGAGTGGGCTTGGACGTCTCAGCTGCCATTGAGGTGGCAAAGAGAAGACTGACTTGACTCAGGGTCACACACACCAAGTGTCCTGTGGAACTGTCATACTGTGAGGTGGCAAAGGGCGCAGCATGTGGGCACCTGTCCTCACCCATGCAGTCACGTAAAGCCTGTATGTGCCAGACAGGACACAACCATGTGTAAAAATACTGAAAAATAAGCAGGATATGGGGGCACCCTGTGGGTGGAGAAGGCTTGAAAGTTCTGGTGCAGACAGATTACCCCAGCAATTTGGTCAGACTTTGTCTCAAAATGAAAAGATAAATCCTCAATGGGAGAGCTTGAGTTCGACCCTAGAACCACACAAAGACCTGGAAATCTTGCTACTTGGCATGTTCGGCCTGCAGGGCACAGTCGTGACTGTCTGTGTTATGATATGAATACTGGGAGTAGAGGAAGTTGTTACTGTAACTATGTGGTGTGTTTTATGCTTGCCCAGCATGGCCAGGAGGCTGGACAGTGCCCCTGGATGGTTGCCATGGATACAGTGACCAGCAAGATTATGTCTTCCCAGCTGCCACCTCCCAGCACACAGCCTGGAAGGGCTAGAGGGGTTCAGGAGAGACAGCTGCTGCCTATGGCAAAGCCCCTCTGGCGGAGAGGGCGGTTCTATCCCATGTCATACTGATCAGTGTTATCTCACACTCTGGTTCTGCTGTATTGATTAAGCAGGATGGAGAATAAACATCCAAATGCTGCAATTAACCTTGATACCAGGAGAGATGGCAGCTCAGGGAGTCACCTGTCCTTTCCACGCCACGGGCCTGTCCCTGCCACACTGTCTGCTCAGGCAGTTGTGGTGGATTGACGGGGGTCTCACCTGGTCAGAGAGCTTCCTGAAGGGAGAGGAGAGAGGGAGCTGCTCCTCCATCAAAGCCTAGTGCAGTGCCTCCTCTGCCCACAGCTTCCAGGGCCCTTTCCTAGGGTGAAGGGGGCACTTGTGCCCCTGGTGCCGGGTGGCGGCAGGTGCACGGGGGAAGACATGTGGGAGGCGTGTGTTCTGAGGTGACCCTCCTCTCTGCTGCCTCCACTGTCCCGGCCTGGACAGCGCCTGGGTCTTGAGACTGCTCCCTGCACACTGGGCGAGGTGCATCCACTCACTCGGACTCAGGATGGCTCCCTCTCCTCGCTCAGGAGTTTTTGTAGAGAGAAAAAGCAAGATGGCCTTGAGGGTCAAGGAGAGAGTTGGGTGAGGGAGGGCAGAAGGAGGATGGCAGGGAGAGAGGGTAGCCAGGGCTGTGCTTGCAGAGCTGCAGCGTGGCCCAGCAGCTGAAGGTGCCAGCTCGCAGCTCTGGACTGGGGTCTCAGACGTAGTGTGTCTGGCCGCTCCCTCTGAGCCCCTCTCTTGGGTGTAAACGGCCATTCTGGCTGCATCCCTGTTGTTCCTTCTTTTTCATGCTGGGGACCGAGCCCAGGGCCATGCAGGAGAGGCAAGTATTCTCCTACTAGGCTGTACCCCTTCTTAAATTTGGGGACAAGGTCTCCCTAAGTTGCTGTGGGGGGGTTTTAAATTTGTGATTCCCCTGCCTCAGCCTCCCAAGTAGCTGGAGTTGCGGCATGAGCCACTGTGCTAGGCCCAGTCTCTTCCTGTGAGAACATCAGTCCTGCTGGACTAGAGCCACCTGAGGACCTTGTCTCACCTTCATGACCTTGGAGTGACCTTATCTCCTGATTCAGTCATATCCTGAGGTCTTAGGATTCATGCCCCCATAAATGCATTTCTATGGAGCCACAATTCAGCCCAGCAAAGTTCCAAGACCCCTCTCACACCATGATCTAGTGGAGCTGGCAGTGATCTCTAGGCTGCTTCCAGGGTGTGTGTCCAGCTTCCTCTGCCTTCTTTGGTCCTGAACAGAGTTCTGAGCAATCCCTGACCACCAGAGGGGGACAGAGCTTTCTGCACCAGTTCCTTGGCAGGAAGGCAGGTCTGTAGGCGCAAGGGGCTGGCATCTCTGTCAGGGCCAAGGGTAGACTCGAGTCTGGGGGACAATGGTAGCAGAAATGTTCAGCCACACAGGTGCTTCTTTCTATGATTGTGGCAAGGTCCCAGGGGACAACTGGTCAGTGTGCTGGTGGTGTGCGGCCCTGGCCTTGAAGGCCTGTGTTCATGAGGTGGCAGGAGGGCAGGAACGCAGGGATGGAGTGGGGCAGAGTCAAAGTAGGCTTAGAGGGCAGGTGTCTCCTATAGTGACCCTCACTCCCAGGAGGCCCCTCCAGCTGTGCTGTCCTGAGGGTCCCTTTCTAGTGCTGTCACATGGCTCGGCGCAGGGAAGGACACTAAACTGCAGCAGATGGCACACAGGGTGTCCTGGGCTTGTCACCTCATGCACTGGCCACCAGTCCATGGAGTCGCACACCCTTACCGCCTCCCTCCTGTTGTGCCGTTCTCTGGGGTGTGGGGCCCTGTTCTACCTCTGTTTATGAGATCACCCTCTCCTTTTCCATGCACATGAGTTTTTTTCTCCCAAGTTGGAGAAAGATCCCTATGTGTTCGGGATTATCTCGGATGTCCCACAAGGGGCTCCTGGTGCACATGGCTCCATATGAGCCCATGGGGCCAGGACAGGGTCAGCCTGGCACTGCCACCCTCCTGGGCAGGGCTGCCGGAGGTTGTGAGGCTGGCCTGGGGAGGCAGGACTCAGAAAGGGAGGCAGGTGGGGCCACAGCTCTGCCACTGGCTCCACAAGCAGGGTCTTGTTGGAACACAAGGCTGGAGGCAGATTTGGTTCTGTAGACCAGAGCTGCTCAGCTACATTCCTGGAGGTCACTTTGAGGAAGGAGCCAGGGTACGAGAGAATTTGGAGAAAGACAGCCATCCTTCCTTTCGTGGTCGCTGCCCCCGCCTGGGTGGGAGGCAAGGGCACAAACACCACATACTGACAGCTCTGGTCTGGATGAACATTGACATCTTGCTAAGTTCTGGGTGTTCATCAGGGAGTCAGAGCCCCCACACCTCTCAGTGCCTCCCCACCAGGCCCTTCTGGACCTCACACTACTGGTCTGTGGCATGTATCACGTGGTCATTGGCATGCTGTGCTGTCCAGCTTTCCTCTTCAAGGTGGGGTACCCATTTCTCCCCCCGGTCTCTAGGATTGGAGCTGTTTACTTGGTGGGAGTAAGTGGCTTTGTTACGGGCTGTCTCACTTTCTGAAGGCTCCTGTGTTCAGAGTCCGGACCACATAGGAAGAGAGTTTGGGACAGCACTGAGAACCTGTCGTACCTCGATAGTAGTTGGTAGGAGCAGCTGAACATGTGTGGCAACTTCCTCTCAGCCCCCATTTCCCTCTGCTCAGTCCTGCAGGCCTCTGGGCTCACAGTTGCTGTTCCTGAAAGGGATTTCCAAGGTGCAGCCCCCTTCTCCATCGCAGAGTCAGCTCTTGTGACCGACCTGGAAGAAAGATGACCTGTGCACGTCAGTGACCTGGGCCACCTCACACCTTTGCAGGTCCCAGGCTCTTTGTTGCAGTGTAGCCCTGAAATGGCCCCGAAGTCTCCTGCATGTGCAGAGCTGCTCATCACTGGCTTCCTCCATGGGTGAGTTCACTGAGGAGCCCAGCTGGAAGTGGGCACTTTCCCAGTCATGAGATGGTGTGGGGTGGGAGGGTGGACTCTTGTCCTGTGGGGGAGAACATCTTCTGGCTTATATATAGATGTTCCCGAAGCCTTATGTGGGCAGAGGTGGGGCCTTTGGGAGATGACTGGACTGTGGGTGTGTGGTACTGGGTTAGGCCTTGGTTTAGAACAGTTCTGGATGCGGATGATGGATTTACTGAAGAGAGGAGACTCCCTGGGTGTGGGTGGAACTAGCCATTAGGGTTGTGGCCTGGATGGAATGCAAAGGGGACAAAGAAGGAAGGCTTGCCGCTGCCTGCCTGCCATGCCACAAGTGGCTTCTCCGCTGTGATGCCCTCTGCCACGTTACCCCATCTTGGAACCAGCGAAATAGAAACTTGAAACCTCTACAAACTGTAAGCTAAAATAAACCTTTTCTTCTTTAACTTGCAAGTATTGGATATTTTGTACCAGCAATGAGAAAGTCTTAGTTGGTACATTGATAATAGAGAAGTATGGTTGTTGCTGTGACTGAACTTGGTCATGTGATTCTGAAGCTTTTCGAACTGATTTGTGGGAGAAATATGGAGAGGTTTGGAGACGCTAGCTAGAGAATGCTGTAAACAAAATGGAGATTGCTGAGCTATTCTTATCAGAACTCAAAAGACTAGAATGCTACTGAGAATGTAAATATTATAGGTCAAGAGTAGGAGATTTCAGTTGGGAATAAGGACTTCATTGGTGGCTGGCCTAGAGATTATGTGTGTTACACCCTTGTTTAAAATTGTCTCCATTTTTCTCATGTCCTGAGACTGTGGGAGACTAAAATTAAGAGTGATGCACTAATTATATTGGTGGAAGAAATTCCAAAGTAGCACAATGTTTAGGATGTGGGATGGATATTGTCACAGCAAGATCTAAAGTGAAAATCAGGGCCAAAAATAGATGTGAAAAGTTTACAGTTTCATCAGAGAAGAAGCATCTAAACAGTTGGAACTTTAAAGAGCATGGCATTGAGAATGGTGGTATACCTCTGTAATCATGGTACTTGGAAGGTTGAGATGGGAGGACTGCCACCCAGGAGAGAAAGTTCAAGGCCAACCATGGGTACCTAATTAATTCAAGGTTAGCCTGAACTACACAGTGAGAACCTGTCTCAAAAGAAAAAAAAAAAAAACAACCCAGCGTTGTTACTGAAACAATTAGTATTAAGAAGCCAGGTACTTTGCATCAGGACAATAAGAAAGATGGTGTGAAGACATCTCAGGAATCAGTGAGACACCATTCTTTGCAGGGTAAAAGGTATAAAACTGTAAAACTTTCATTTGAGAAGAGTTTCTCCTAGAGCCCTGTGCTTGAGAAGGGAGATAATCGATTCCCTGGGATTTGATTCACAGTATTCAGTCAGCCAGGTGCTTAGAGATCTCTGCAGCCATGATCAAAGGGGGTTCAGCTACAACTCAAGCTGGTGGCAGACCTTGGTAACATGGACATGGTGCTGGGCTTCCAGGCATCCAAAATACACACATTATGGAGTGAAGGAGACCTCTTCCCCAATTTTAGAAGGAGCCCTGGGAGGCCAGGCACCGTGCCTCTGACAAGTAGTGCGTAGAGCTTGACAGAGAGCTGAAAGTACAGTGAGACCCCGGGAAGCTGGAGAGACTAGGGACATAGAACATGTGCTGAGGAAGCCACCGGCAGTGAGCAGAGCCAGCCTGAGAGAGGAAGTGAGGGCTGCACCTGGCATCGCTGCAAGGGTGGGGCTGCCCAAGCCCTGTGAGCTAACATCTCACACCCAGTAGAGCTCCAGGATTTAATTGTTCTGCTGGGTTTTGGTCTTGCTTGGGTCCATTCCTGTTTCTCTCTTTTGGAATGGGAAAATTTACCCTGGGCCATTGTATGTCAGCAGTGTTAAGCTTCTAAAAAACTTTTACAGGAACTCCCACCTAAGAGTTTGCCTCAGAGGTGACTTCGGACTTAGAGTTTTCATCATTACTGGAACTTTTACGACTTTGGTAACTTTTAGCGATGGGCTGAATGCTTTTTTCTCACTTAATTTTTTTGTGACAGGGTCTCGCCTTATAGTTCAGGCTGGCCCTGAACTCACCATGTAGCCCAGGCCAGCCTCAGACTCTCAGCAATCCTCCTGCCTCTGCCTCTCCAGTGCTGGGATTACAGGGGTGAGCCACCATGCCTGGCTTAATGCATTTTTCATAATAAGACGGCCATGAGTCTTTTGAAGGCTGGGGCAGAAAGCTATGGCTTAGATCTAAAACATCCCTCAAAAGCCTCACATGTGCGGGCGGTGCCTGGATCATGGGGTGTGGTGCTCAACAGTGGATTCACACATGAGGGATGTGCCGAATGTGCTGGTGGGTGCTGCTGGTCAGGGCTGTGCAATGAAGTGTGACCTGAAACATGTGTTCTTGTCCCAGTGATCGGAGAGCAACTCAGACACCTTGAGCAGTGGATCCGGCTACACAGGGAAGGGCCAGGCAGCTGGCAGGGGGCCCATGCTTCCTTGTCACCCAGGCACGCCTCTCATCAGAGGGCAGAGGCAGGCAGTGCAGCCTCTTGTCCTCCCAGCCCCCAGTCCGTGCAGCTGTGGACTGCACAGTATGGAGTCGTGTGTCTGGGAGCTGGGGGTCCAGGTCTGTGCTGCAGTGCCTGTGGTCAGTGGCCACTTATTGCTTGTGGGAGGCAGGCAGAGTGGGGATTGACAGCAGCGCCCCCCACTCCCTGTCTCCTGCACATGTCCTCCCTCTTCATCTCACATCAGCAGGGAAGCTCTCTGGGCTGTAGCTTGTCGTGCTCTGGTGTGTCTCTGAGCAGCGCTGGGGGGGCCAGGCCTGAGGGAGGGGGGGGTGGAGCTCCTGGGAGAGTGAGACTGGTCCTGAGCTTCGGGCTTCCTCCCTCCTTCGCACGTGTGCCAGCCATGCTGTGACAAAGCCAGGGTCACATGGATGAGGCCCCCACCCTGGCACTCAGCTTCCTAACTGGGGCTCACTGACTCTCAGCGCTTTCTTACGGCAGCGGGGGTGGACTCTGACAGCTGACTCAGCCTCACTGTGCCTGCCTGGGGCTGCCTTGGGCCCGGTTTGGAGGCCTCTGAAAGCTCTTGGGCCCAGGAAAACCCCACTGTGTCAGGGGTGGACAATGTGCCAGTGTGAGCAGGTGTCCCCCACTTTCCCCACCTTGGCCTTCGTGTCCCCTCTGCGCCCCTTGGAAGAGCCCCATGCATCCTAGCCCATAGGCAGCTTCTGTAGACGGTGGCTCCCTGGTCAGTGCTGGTGAGCAGAATGCAGTCTGGGCCACTGTCAGGGCCCTGTGATCTGTTTGAAGCTCAGCTCCTTTCTGACGGGCTCTGAACTCCCTTCACAGCTGGATCTGGCTCTTCCAGGAAATTAGTGAGACATGAAGAGACTTCTCTCAAATTTCAGCACCCCCATAGATCAGTGGTTAGGGCAGAAGTCAGTGTCCACTTTGGCGTTAACTTTTACGGGGGCAGAAGCAGGAAGCTGTCTGCCAGTGCAGCTGTGAGGGTGTAACACTGAGGCTGGAGCTGCTGCCGAAGCTGGGTGCTGGCCTGACTGGCTGAGGGAGGGCTGTGAGGTCTTGGTGCCCTGGGGCACCTCCTGAGGATCCATGCAGCCACCAGCATCTCCCAAGAGCTACTGCTCCTGAGGGTGGGCGCCGCCTGTCCCCTTCACCTCCCCAACCTTACCCTGCTCCTTTCTGAGGCCCGTGAGCAAAGACTGAGGAAAACGGTTCCAAGCTGCCCTCAGTGCAGGGGTCCTGGAAGGGGGGTGGTGCTGGGGAGGCCTCAGTGTGGATTCCAGAGCACCTTGCTCCACTGACACGTCTCCCCTCTTTTTCGGCAATGAGGACCCTAGGAGCCAGGGCTGGCTCAGAAGCCATGGCCCTGGGACAGGCTCGTTCACAGTCACAAGGCGGGAGCCACTGCTGAAGCCCAAGGAAGCCCCAGGGCTGCTGGGGGTGGTGGTGCACCCCAGCTCACCCCGTCTCACTGTACAAGCCGTAGTAATTGTCTGTCTCAGGGTTCTGAGTGTCTACAAGACCCCGCCATACGTCAGACGTCATGGCAGGAGGTTCTCTGCAGCTGGAGACGCCCTTTGTGTCCACGGCAGGGGTGGCGGGATCGGGGATTGAAACGTTAGGGTTCGCCGCTCAGGCACACAGCAGAGCAACCATGGCAGAGCTCGGAGACACGCGTGGCACCGACATCCCCAGAGCTCCTCAGGGGAGCATTCCCACAGCCCTCATGTGTGCACACCTGTGTTTGGGCCCACTCATGCGCACCAGGCAGTGCCTCTGGTTGTCTGCATCTTACACCCCAGAGGAAGGGGCTGGCGTTGTCCTCACTTCACTGACGAGGCTGTGAGATCCAGAGGCTGGGAACTTGCTGAGTCTGTGTCATGGTTTTGTGTGGTGGGGTCAGCATCGTGGTCTGTAGGGACACTGGTGCAGTTTGCTGCTGTTCGTGTGTAGACCAGAAACATTTGTGCATATGCTCGACAATCTCAGGCTGAGGATGACAGGAAAGTGCTGGCTAAGGGGCCAAGTGCTTCCTGGGTGGCAGTATTCCAAGCCCCGGACTTACAGTCCCTGGGGTGTGCTGCGCATCATGGTGTTCCTGCCAGCCCAGGATGGCTCACACAGAGGGTGTTTCAGTGGGTGGCAGTTGTGCCCAGTGGCAGGTGTGGGTCGATGTGGGGGCCTCATCATCCCATGTGGTCTCCTCGGCCCTGGATTCATTGTGGCTGGTGAAGGCCGGACAGGGCCCTGGGCACACGGCCTGCTCTTCCTGGCACATCCCACAGCAGCACTGGTGCGTCTAGACGGCTCATCGGTGACTGGGAATGACCCAGCTCCGCCTGGCTCCCGGGACTGTGTGGGCACCGAGGCACCAGTGTGCAACACCAGGGAGGGTGCAGACACAAACCTGGGCTGGTCAGAGGTGCCTGTCCCAAGGCTGGGCCTGGGATGCGGTGGACGCAGGGGCACCCTCCTCAGACGGTGAGCAGGGCAGGACTTCGCCCACTGTCGGGACCATCTGGCGTCCTGGGGAGCAAGTGCCCCAGACAGAAGTGGAAGCCCTGGCCAGGGGAGTGGGGTGTGGGCAGAGCACGAGCGGTGCTGGCTCCTCCTGCACAGCGCTGTCCTCAGTGCCTGACCTGTCGGCGTCCCTCTCTCCTCGTCCCTTTGCTCCTGTTACCACCCACACGGGGGAACCCTCATTCATACATGCTGATGCACACTTCACATAGGGAAACTGAGGCCCAGTGAGAGGCCCACCTGCCCTGCTCCTTGGCCAGGACAGATGCCGTGCACTGGAGTTCCGGCAGGCTGTGCCTGCCTTCCTGTAGGGACCCTGGAAGGGTCAGTGGCTGTGCCCTGGCGGGGTTGGGCCTTGGGGGAAAGGTCCTTTCAGATGCCCCTCATTGCCTGGCACTAACTGCTGGTCCTCTTGGGTCAGCTGTGTCCAAGTGTTTCTGCCACTGGGTTTCTCAGACCGCCTCAGGTCCAGCCTGGCTTCAGTGATGCCACATGCGCTCTGGAGGCCCTGCTGCTGCTGTGTGTTAGGCCCTGGCTGCCCTGCGCTGCGCTGCCTGCGCTCAGCCTCAGGCTGTGGACATCATTGTCCGAGCCGACAGCCTCGGGTCGGGAGCTGCCCAGAGACCAGGAAGCCCTGTTCTGGAGGCCTGGAGCCCTCAGAGATAACGGGCCGAGGCCGGAGCCACACCGCAGGGAGGAGCTCGGGGAGCCAGGCTGGGAGGAAGCTTGGGAACGGGCTGTGGCTCCTTCTCTCCGCGCTGCTTCCCAAGTGACAGCGTGCTGTCCCGTGACATGCTACCCGGAGCCGGAGGACCTGCACCTGCGTGTCTGAGGCCCTGGGCCCAAGAAACACTTCTGCTGCTGTGCCCTGCCTGGTTTTGGTGGGGATGGAGCTGGCCACGCACCCAGGGGTCTCCTCCACACTCGGTGAGGAGCGGAGCACTGGGCAAGGAGGATCCTGGGGGTCACGGGAGGAGGGACTGGGCAGTGTGCCCACTGTCAGATGGGGTGGCGCCAGCAGCCCTTCCCAGGCTCCTGTCCTGTTCAAAGAACTGAGTGGGGTGACCGATGACTGTAAACGTCTGCCATCTACTTAGAGCAGAAACAGAGGAAGAAGCGCTCCAGAAGAAACAGTGCTGTGGAGGAAAAAAGAGGATGTCCCTGCACGTGGGTGGCCTGAGGGACCGCAGTTGTCTTTTAAACCCTGTGCTGACCTCAGACTCCAGTCGTGTCATCAGATCTCCGGAGCTCAGCTTGATCTTGTGTCAGAAGAACTGAAGGCAGCATCTCTGACTAAGTCAGGCTGGAGCTCCAAAGCTGTCCGTGGCATGTGTCCTGAACGTCTGTGACTTAGAGCCCTCCTTTCTGACTGAGCAGTCTCTCCCCGTGACTGACAGGTCTCTCTCCGTGCCTGACAGGCCATGCACAGTCCCCGCTGCTTTGCTGTGAGGTAACCTCCTGACTCACAGCCCCTGTGTGAGGTGATGGCTACACTCTCCACCCTGTCAGTGCCCAGGTCCATCATGGCACCAGAGGAAATGTTGCCCACAGGTGAGTGGATCCTGGGAGCCCCACAGGCCTCTCTGCCGGGCCACGCAGGCCTCTGTTAGAGCCGCGGTTACAGATAGCTGAGACAGTGAGACCCCAAGATGGTGGGTGCAGGTGCAGCAGAAGAGGCCAGGCCTCAGACGGGGGTACAAGGGCCAGCTGCAGGCCTCTGCAGGAATGGACAGCAGCTTGAGATTGTGCCTTATTTGCACTCCTCCTGCAGTGAGCCCAGAGGGTCTCAGATACTGAGGTGGGCGACCAGAGCATCCAGACTGACCCTTCTGTCCATTTCCAGGAATGCCATTGTTCCTTCTGTGGTGAGATGTGGATGAGCTAAGACTAACCATGAATGATACTTGCTATGTGCTCTGGCCTCCATTCCCCATTGAATCAGTGACTTCCTGCAACCGCTAGGTCAGTGGTGGGAAACCCATGGCGTGTGTGCCACAGTGGGCTGTTGGTCACTGAAAACTCTAAAAGATTCACCATTACTGCTAGGTTGTAGTGTCACCCGCCTTGTGCCTGTGTTGTGACTTTGTTGAATAAGGTACTCCAGTCTGAGGGACTCAGAGCTGCCTGCCAGGACCCGTCCTGGAGCCCCAGGGGTCTCACCCTAGTACACTAGAGTCTCTTCTCACTCTAGAAGTCTCTGACTTCTTCACCCTCATGTTGTGAGGCCAGAACTCAGCACACCTCGCAGTTGGAGCTATTTCTCCTGTCACCACGCGGGTGTCAGGTGAGAGGAATGTGGGGCTTGTAGCGGCTGTGTAAGCATCTGAAGGGTGAGCCCCTGTCCCGAGCACGGGACCTCCCTCCCTCCGTGACTCCTCGCCTCGTGCTGGGTCACTTGTGAGGGGGCTGGAACCAGGGCTTTAGAATGGGGCAGGCAGGGAGGGCGGAGCGGGCTGAGGACTGCATGAGCACCACCTGCCACCCGGGCCGGACCGCGGGTTGCTGTGCCGGGTGTTCATCCAGACGGAGTGAGACGAAATGTGTTTGCAGCAGTAGGTCAGTTTGGGGACAATTAACATTTTATTTAAACTACTTCTACGGCCACATAAAACATGAAAACTACACATAAAATATAATAACGAGCATCCATGATAATGGGCGCTACTTTACACACAGAAAATCTCAGACACTATTTCTTTAGGGTGACATCATCTGCAATGCTTGCTTCTGGCTTAGGGGACATAAGGCCTCTTGTCGTTACTTGCAGTCAGGGAACACCTGGAACACTGGCCCGAACTTGGACTTGGGACCACCGATAGGCCTCTCCTGTCCCTCCTGCCCCAAGTGATTACTTTTAAGTATGGTCAGGCTGCTTTGGGGTGTGCGGATCCTGGGGGTGGGGAGATACACATTCCCGCACACTTCCCCGGGCTGTGTCGGCTGCATAATGCTCTACGCCCATGTTCTTGCCACCGTGCTGGTTGCTGTCTGCTGCACCCCTTGAGACTTGGGTTTGGAGCTGAGCATGGGGCAGCTCCATGAGAGAAGCTCACCACAGGCGGAGGGCCCTGAGCAGCCGCGGCCCAGGGCCCAGCATCAGGTGCTGGAGACCACAATTCCCTCCGGTCCGTCTGTCCCGAGGGGGAGGGGCAGCAGGAGAGCCCCGGAATGCGCAGCTGAACCACGGCAGCAGCCACGTGGGCCTGCGAGGACCCTGGTGGCCAGGAGGTGGCAGTGACAGCTGGGAGCATAACTGAAGGGAAGGGAAGAGAAACGGGGAGCTCGAAGCCTCGCCTGCCCACAGTGCACCTGAAGGCGGAGGCACTGCGCTCTGGCGAGGCCTAGTTTGGGTTCCTCGCAGGTCATGGAGCTGGTATTGCCACCTCGTCAGGCAGCCAGCGCCTGCCATTGGCACAGGGATTTCTCCTGAAAGCAGGGCTGCCTTCGAAGTGAGGCCAGGAGAGAGGAAGGCATTGTGCCCTCCCACTGGCTGGTGGTGGGGACGTGGGGCGCATGGGGGATGGGACAGGGGCTGGCCTCAGGCTCTGGAGGACCAGGCTCGGCCCACCGTGGGGACAAGCAGGGTAAGCTGGGGGTCACCGATCCCCTTCCCCAAGGCTGGGGGAGTGGTCCCGCCCCTTCTCCGCCCAGGTCGGAGTCCTAGTCCATACCTCCTTGACCTGCTCACCCCCTGCCCTGCTGGTGACCCAGTTTTATGGGTGCCTATCTCCTCCCACAGCTGTGCACCTTATCGCCAGATTGCGGGAGGGCGCCAGGCCCTAATTATTTTATGGCCTTTTCACACTCAGGAGAAGAACAGACGACGCCCTGGCCACTCATCCCCTCTCTGCGTGCCAGGAGGCGCAGTTCGGGCAGGGGTACAGGGAACGCCCCAGAATGGCCTCTTGTGCTGCTTGCCGTGCGCACCCCACTCTCTGTCTTGGTTCCTGCTCCTCCCCTGTCCCCATCCCCCATATCCCCTCTGTAAACTACTTGGTGTGGGTACCAGAGTGGCCCTTGCTGTCCATGGCCCGGCTGTTCCTGCATGATGTGGACCTGGCCTCAGTGCCACCCACCCCAGGTCCTTGGCTGCCATATCCAGCCCTGAGCCTGTATGGACCAGGGCCCACAGTAACCACACAGGGCCTGCTCTGTGAGCGGTGAATGATCTGGACGTTCCCACTCTGCAGAGGTGTTGATGTACAAACACTTGCTAACACCCTGAAGACCACAGGGCCATTTGTGCAAACTGGAGAAGCCAAATTTATGCTGCGGTGCCTGGTGCCCTCTGGGGTTGCGCAGTGCGTGGCCTGCACCAGGGCACACAGTGGCTCTGAACACAAGCTCGAGGAAGGGGTGATTGCTCCAATACTTCACACGAGGACACCATGCTCTTGAGACAGTGGCTTCTTCTCTGCTCTCTGGCCAGGGCCTCTTGTTCTGGATGTCTGTCTGGTGTGGGGTCCTTGGCAATCTGACCCCCAGCTTGGGGCTCCGTTCAGCCCGTCCCTGGCCAAGGGTGCCAGGTTGAGGGTGGAAGTCAGTTCTGCCACTCATGGCTGTGCAGACCCCAGCATGTCCTGCCGGGCAGCGCCTGTCCGCCATCCCCACAAGACTGCTGCAGGTCAGAGGGCACACGGTGTGAGGTGTCCGGTGTGGCCCGCACTCAGGAGGGTTGGGGTGGTGGAGGGGAGCTCACAGTGGGGGCCGTGCTGCGTCTGGCAGACTACCGGTCAGGGCTGGTGCCGTCCAGGGGGTCTGGGCCGGCCTGGTGGTTTCTACCTCACAGGCCCCAGTGTCCCACTTGCCAGGTGCTGAGTGGCCACACCTGACATCTGCACTGGGTCTTGAGGGTTCGGGCTGTTTGGGAGGAGAGGACATGGACACTGCTGGGCTTGAGCGGAGGTGGCTGAGCAGCTGGGACATGGAGAGCCACCTGGGCTTGTGCAGACCGGGCGCTGGACAGCTAGCAGACCTGGCTGGCAGAGCTGTTAAACAGTGATTGAGCCCCGGGCACCTGCCCCTGGGTGAGGAAGCCTGGAGTGGCCTGTGTGCCCTCCTGGGCAGTGCCTGGGTCTGACAGCCTGACCAGTCTGCCTCCCCATCTTGTCCCCTCTGCTTCGTTTGTTGTCTACTGCATGTTGCTCCCTGTGGCCTTGTGCCTACGTGGGGACATCACCTCCAACCCTTTGTGGAACAGCGTGTGGCAGCTTTAAGCTAAGTTTATCATTTCTGCCATGTGCTGTTCCACAAAGGAATAGTGCCAACACTGACAAGGCCACCATCACCCTGTCTGGGCATCTCTACTGCAGAGTTCCTAGCCAGACCCTGGTCCTATGGGTCAGCTGCTGGGGCGCCCTGGCCAAGGCCATAGGGAGGAGCTGCAGGACCTCACAAATCCGCAGGAGGAGAGCGACTGACTGAAGACGCAGCAGGCCCGTCAAGTCAGCGGAAGGAGGGACTTCCATGGGACCCCATCGTTGTGCTCACAGCTAGCCTCTCCTGAGGCTCCACAGCAGCGTGGGGGGCCCCTGTGATGCTAACTGGCAGGGCCCCCAAGGTGTCCTAGGAAACCTGGGACCCCACCCCACCCAGCACACCCCTCTCCTCGCCCCACACTCCCCCCACCAAATCTTCAGTCTCCAGTGTCAACTCCCCCCC
>PVIR01029017.1:0-21279 GCA_004026965.1 Petromus typicus | reverse complement strand
CATTGTTCTGTTTTTTGACATGGCACTCACTGCTATAAATTTTTCTTTAGAACTGATTCCGTTAGGCCCCACGGGATCTGGTATGTGGCATTGCCATAGTCACTTTCTTCCCCTACACCTTCTGTGACCCATTTATTGTTCAAGAATGTATTACATATTTAATCTTGATGTGTTTTTTTGTAGTTTCTGTGGTTTCTTTTGCTGTTAACTTGTAATTTTATTCCATTATGATCTGAAACGATATACAACATTCTTGTAGTTCTTTTGTATTTAAAAATATTTTATGGCCTAAAATACAGTGTATTTTTGAGAAAGGTCAATGGGCTCTTCAGATGAATATACTGTGGTGTTATTAGATAAAATATTCTGTAGATATTAGTTAAATCCATTTGTCCTGTTGTATGATTGAACTCTTATACATTTTGTTTTCTTTTTCTGTTTTTGAGACAGGGTCTCAGTTTGTAGCTCTGGCTGGCCCTGAGCTCAGCCTGGAACTAACAGCAGTCCTCCTGCCTCTGCCTCCTGAGTGCTGGGATTACAGGCGTGAGCCACCACGCCTGGCACTGTGGGATGTGGTATTGATTGCTGGTGGGTGTGAGTCTCCACACCCGGTATTGTATGTGGTTATGGTATTAAACCTGGGTCCTTGTGCTTGCAAGGCAGGCACCAGAACCACTAAGCTAAATCCTTGGCCCTCTTATACTTTTTAAAATTTTTCATTCTTTTGGGGGTTCTGATTGACTAATTATTAGAAGGGGTTACTAAAACCCCCTACTACTCTGTCAGTTTCTGTTCTTTTATGTCAGGTAGTTTTTGTTTTATGAAATGGCATGTGTATTTAAAATTTTATCTCTTGGCGAATTATTTCCTTTACTCATGCGGAGAGACATTTTTTGTCTCTTCTGACCAGTTTTGGTTTAAATTCAGTCAGAAATTAGAATAGAATTACTAGATTAATTACTAAATTACTAAATTAGTAATTGATTACTAATTACTAAGTTAGAATTATTTCTACTTGCTTTTAGAGTCCAGCTGCATAAATTATTGTTTTTATCCTTTTATTTTCACTCCTTGAGTTTGTTTGTGGATGAGTTTAATCTCCTGTAGGCAGCATGTAGTTATGTTTGTTTTTGATTCAATCTGCCAGTCTGTGTCTTTTATTTTATTTTTGGTACTGAGGATTGAACTTGGGACCTTACACAGTCTGAGCCACATAGTTGGCCTAGTCTGTGTCTTTTGAGGAGAGAGCTAATATCATTTACATTTTGTTATTATTGAAAGGTACTTACTGATTTCTGTGGTTGAATATGTTTTTCAGTGCTTGATCCCTTTTGTTTAACTACTCTTGCAGTTAGATGTTATTTTTCCTTTGGTCTCTTTGATGTTGTTGACCTTGTTGTGTCTAGGATTCCTTTGAGTATTTTCTCCATTGCTGACTTGGTTGTTCTGAACTTTTTTAGTTTCTATTTGTTGTAGAAGGTTTTTATTTCTCTCATCAAATTTGAAGAATAATTTTGTAGGGTATAGTAATCTTGGTTGGCAATTATTTTCTTTTATGGTGTGACAGACTTCATTCTAAGCTCTTGTAGCCTTTAGGGTTGTGTGGAGAAATCTGCTGTTACTCTGATAGGTTACCTTTTTAAGTTATTTTGTGATTTTCAACCTACCTACAGATGATTGTCTTTAGGACCCTAGGTCTGTGTTACAGACCACAGCCAGAGCCGTCATTTTCAGTCAGGAAGAATGTTATCTATCAGGAAGATACAAAATAATTTAGGAGTAAATGTTTTTCTGTATGTACAATTGTATTCTACTATATAAATGTAAATAGGCATTTCAGAGTATAGATATAGATATGTTGCAGAATCTAATATATAATTTTTGCTGATTGCAGCAATGATTTTGAAAATCAGTGACACATTTGTTACAGAGCATAACTGCTTATAGTGTGTTTTAGGAGGCGTAATCGTAACTAGACAATCAGTAAGTTTATTCCCAATAAATTTATACAGTGGTGAAGAATTGCATACTTTCTGTGAACATTTTATAAATACATGTTATATCAGAACATAGATCTTTTTCTCTTTTAGACAATAACAAAAAAGGCTGTTGGGCAAGTGACAGGATGGGGACTGCAACTGTGCACTCCCACGTGTCCTCTGTCTCTGCATATTTATCTATACACAAGTCCAGGGATATTCACAATATATAAAAGACCCCTCATTAGTCAGAAAAGATAACAGTACAATAATAGTGGCTTGTATAATGACTTCATAAAGAGGGTTTCAACAGTGTCAGTGACACATGAACAAATTTCTTTAGCACCTGCAAACAAAATCAGTACTTGGGTACAATTACACACTTTGCAGAAAGACTAAGATTAAAATGATTGACAGTATAAAGTGATGGTGAAGATGTGGAGGAACGGCTGTTATTGCTGGAGTCACACATTGGTATAGCCACTGTAGCAAAAACTTGTACTATCTGTTGAATTACATATATCTTTCGCCCCAGTAATTTCATTGTTAGTGGTGTCTGTGTATTTGTGTGTTAGAGGACCCTATGTACATGCTCACCAGATGCATCTTGGGTTATCGGTAGCATTATTTGTAACGCTCAGTAAGAATAAACCAAAAGTCTACAATGTATGAACAAATTAATATTGATTGATTTATTGATTGATTGAGACAGGATTTCACTTTGTAGTTCGGGCTGGCTCTGAGCTCACTCTTTAGCCTAGGCTACTCTCAAAATCACAGCAGTCCTCCTGCCTCTGCCTCCTGAGTGAGTGCTGGAATTACAGGCGTGGGCACCGAGCCTGGCATTGTGATACTGAGGATCGAGTTCAGGACCTTGCTCTTGAGAGGCAAATGCTGGAACCACTGAGCTAAATCCCTGGCCCAAGGTTAATATTTCTATGAGAAAATACTGAATAGAAATGAAAATCAGTGAAGTTCAGCTATAGCATTCATCATGTTTAAATCTCACAGAATAAGGAAATAGAGACAAACCTCAAAGAATATATACTATTCGATTATATGTTTATGTATTTAAAAATTTTTGTACAGGGATACCTACCTGCCCCAAAACTAAAACCCAGCAAGGAAATGACTACCTTAAACATAGTGGTAATGGTTTCCAGACAAGAGAGATGTGTGTGGAAAAGTGTACTTGGGAGGTGTTTGGAATTCCAGCAGTGTTCTGCTTTTGTATCAGGGCAGTGGATATTCTGGCATTTTCTTTTAATTAATTGACATAGTAAATATTTGACACTTACATTTTTGTTTGAATTTTATATCTTTAAAAAATTGTTTTCTAAAAATGTATTTTAACAAAATCCAAGCACCTTCTAAGTTGGGAACACTTACTTCTATTCTTTATCCTTTTTCAATTAAAATCATACGAGTATTTTTTGACTGTAATATTTTGGAATTTTTTCACTCTTAGTAATTGAATATTTAAGTACTCTGGGGAAACAGTTGTGTGCCAAACCTCACAGTGGCATGGGAGAGCTGTTAGTATATATCTCTTCCCCGCTTCATGGTTAGTTGTTGGTAGGTTCCAGTTGGCCAGCGTGGGAGTAGGTACACCGTGGAAATGGGCCAGAGCTACAGTTTCATCCATCTTCTCAGAAACTGGTTTTAAAACATTTATTAGCACTCCACTATGCTATTTGCCATGTTGTGTAAAAAAAATAATATTGACGGAATAAATGTTTGTTTATCTCATTAATCCAAGTGGCAACTTTATATATATATATATATTTTAAAAATATTTAAAATTTCCTCATAAAACTCAGAATAACTGGCTCATGTACTCAATAACTGGTGTCATGTTTCAGCTTGAATTTCTTTTTAAGGTCTTTTTTTGAGACAGGGTCTCGCTTTGTGGTTCAGGCTGGCCCTCAGCTCAGCCTCAAACTCACATCACAGCAATCCTCCTGCCTCTGCCTCCCAAGTGCTGGGATTACAGGCGTGAGCCACCACGCCCGGCACTGTGGTATGTGGTACTGATTGCTGCTGGGGTGAGTCTCCACATCCAGTATTGTTATGTGGTTATCGGGGATCGAACCCGGGTCCTTGCACTTGCAAGACAGGCGCCGGAACCACTGAGCTAAATCCCTGGCCCCATCAGCTTGAATTTCTTTTTAACTAGTTTGTAGCTGTTTAAACTTGAGCAAATTATTTATCTTTAAATTTTATCATTAAAATAAAGATGTCAATAATACTAAAAGTTAATGCAAATATTTGGTATAGTTAAATATTCATATTTTGCTGCTTAAAAATCATTTCCTTTTTGCAATTTTTTTAGTTCTTTGATACAGGGTCTTGCTTTGTAGTTCAGAGTGGCCTGGAACTCACTATGCAGCTCAGGCTGGCTTTGAACTCGCAGCTGTTCTCCTGCCTCTGCCTCCTGAGTGCTTGGATGATAGATGTGAGCCACCATGCCTGTTTTTGAAAATTTTTAAAAACACATTCTTCATAGAGATACTGAGAAATTCTTTACTTGTATTCTATTAGACTTTAACTGCTAGATAACTATGTAGAAAATCTTCAAGATGACATTGTATTATTTTATTTTTAGGTGATTCCTCCTAAGGAATGGAAGCCCAGGCAGTGCTATGATGACATTGATAATTTGCTTATTCCAGCACCAATTCAGCAGATGGTCACAGGGCAGTCGGGACTGTTTACTCAATACAACATCCAGAAAAAAGCCATGACGGTGAAGGAGTTCAGGCAGCTGGCTAACAGTGGCAAGTGAGTAGACCGAATCTGCTATTTGTATGTCTTTCAGATATATGTATGACTGTGAGGTGGAGCTTAAAATGAGAAACAAGAACCTCCTGTGTAACTCTTTTAGTTCTCACTTAACTGTTCATGTTCTGTTCTTTGTTAGCAGGTGTTTGCCTACTAACATTTAGTTTGCAGCTAAGCAAATTATTCCAGATTTTGTTATCTCCTAGCTATAAATGGGTCTTTTAGTAATTTAATTTGTATGTTTTTGATTATACACAGTTTGTCAAAAGGTAAACTTTTCTCCATGTGATAATGTTTAAGCCACCCACACACGAAAATTAATAATTTTAAAATAAAATCTTGAATGAGTTAGAAGGCCTCTAACATTAGTTATTTATTTCTGGGACAGAAATTATTGCCCATTTAGGCAGTGTAAACCACTCACTGAGTGAAGGTCAGGACTGGGGTGGCCTGGTGGGGTACCTGGCTCACTGTCTCCCATGAGGCTGTCCTTGCAGTCGGCTGGGCTGCTGTCATCTGCACATCGCACTGTCTGGAAGACCCTCTTCGGCAGCGCCCCTGTGAGACTGCTGGCTGGAGCCTGGGCTTTGTGCCATGTGTGCTAGCTGGTTTCTCCTGGAGCCAGTGATCTAAGGAGAGAGCTGTCACAGTGGAAGCCACAGTATCTCCTCATGTCCTAAGCCACTTGCCAAGTGCAGCCTGTGCTGAAGGGAGGGGAGATAAAGTGCTGCTTCTACACTTTTTTTTGAGACAGAGTCTCACTTTGTAGTTCAGGTTGGTGCTGAACTCACTGTGTAACCCAGGTGAGCCTCGAATTCACAGCAGTCTTCCTCCCTCTGCCTCCTGAGTGCTGGGATTGCAGATGTGAGACACCACTCCCGCCACTGTGGTGTGTGGTCATTGGGGATCGAACATGGTTCCTTGGGCTTGCGAGGCAGGTGCTGGAACCACTGAGCTAAGTCCCTGGCCCCAGAAATTCTGCTTCTTAAAGGAAGGACTGTTGACAAATTTGTGGATGTATTTACAAATCATCAAGTATATTCTAGATGTTAGTTGTCTGAGGAATACCTGGCAAGGTTTTTTCTAATTCTGCAGGTTGTCTCTTTACTCTTTTGGTCCCTTCCTTTGATGTACAGAGCTTTTTAATTGATATACTCCTATTTGTTGGTTACTGATACTATTTCTTGTGCTATTGGGATTCTCTTCAGAAAGTCCTTGTCTATGTCATCAAGAGTTTTACCTATTTTACCTTCCAGCGGGTTGTGTTTCTGTTTTAACATGAAAGTGTTCGGTCATTTTGATTTTAGACATTGTATTACAGTGATACATGCAAATGCATGTTTATAGAAGGATAATTTATAATAGCTAAATCGTGGAAACAGCCTATATGTCCATCAACAAATCAATAGATAAAGATACCATGTTTATACATAATGAAGTACTACTCTGCCACAAAGGAGGATAACCTTGAGCATTTGTAGGTAAATGGCTTTCCCTTGAGATTATAATATTAAGCAAAATAAATCAGACATGCAAGTTTAATTGTCATGTTGTTTCTCTTATATGAGAAACTCAAAATATAAAGAGCAAAATAAAGGATATATAATAAGAAGTTGGGAAATGTTTTGAAATGGTAAGGAAATCAAGAGATGGAGTGGGAGGAGGGAAGGAAGGGTAAAAGAATTTAAAAAAACAGAATTGAAGAAAAAAGAGGAAATAGCCTTTTCAAATATGAAGTCAATCCAGAGTTGGAGGAAGCAGGGAGGAATTGTAGAGGAAGGGATAAAAAGTAATTAAAATGTGTTAAGTATGTGTACTAACTCTCCACAGTAAATGTAGCCATCATGTAATGAAACATACACTAATAAAAATAAAAAACATCATTACTTTTGATATGGTAGTTAAGACCCCTGATAAAAACTTTAGTTTGCCGTAAACCAAACCCAGGTAGTTAAACAAAATATTGTTGTCCGAATTCTCTGGATGAGTGTGAATGAGGTTAAGTCTTTGGATAGATTTAGTTGCTGTCTTTTTTGTAGAGGAAGGCGTGGTCTTCCTGTGCCTCCAGGCTCCCAAGGGCTGGGATTACAGCGCATGTGGCGTAGCCACTAAACTTTCAAAAAATACTATATTTGACATGGTATGGTAAATACATGATGGTATGGAACTTGAAGAGTCTTATCTTTCTGTTCCTATGGTGGAGCATTCTGACTATCCAAAGGAATTAAATATTTCATATTTATTTGTCTTTTTTTTTTTTTTTTTTTTTTTTGGTACTGAGGATTGAACTCAGGGCCTTGCACTTGTTAGATAGGTGCAGCACCACTGAGCTAAACTCCCGGCCCTCCTTTATATTTAAGTTGAAACCCTGTAGACTTTTTTTGATAAGCCATTTGTAGACTCCTGTTCTTTCAGATCTCATCAGAATATGAAACTTCTGGACTGGGGATACAGCTCAGTGGAAGAGAGTTTTCTTAGCATGTACGAGTCCTTAAAATGCTATGGAAACAAGAATGTGGGGGAAATTCTACCCATGCTGCACCTAGTATAAACTGTTTAGCTGTACGCTGCTGTCCATCTCATTGTACCGATGCCAGTGTGGCTCTTGAAGTTTTAATTAGTTTAAGTGAACTTTTGCTCAGTTACTTTGATATTTCCAGGGATAATTTATACTTAAGAGTAATCAGATTATACTTACTAAAACATTAGTTTTTAGTAAGTGTACTTACTGGATAAAGTACCACAGGAAGGTACAAAATGTGTGCTTTTCTTTTGAGACAGGGTCTAGCTTTGTAGTTCAGGCTGGCCCTGAACCCACTTTGTATCCCAGGCTTCCTTGAACTCAGGCAATCCTCCTGCCTCTGCCTCCTGAGTGCTAGAATTACAGGGATAAGCTACTGCACTGGCATTGTGGTAATAGTTACTAGGGATTGAATTCAGGATCTTGGGCTTGCAAGAGCTAAATCTCCAGCCCAAAATGTGATTCTGAAGAAAGATAAGGCCTCAGTGGTTTTTAGGAATGCAGAAATTTCATATTGTAGGTGTTATAAAAATGAATTTTTGAACAACCAAAATGTGCCCTCACCTGGAGAGTAGATGAAGAAGATGTGGTTCTTTTACAGGATGGAGTATTACTCTGCCATAAAAATTGATAAGATTGAGTCATTTATACTCAAATAGACATACCTTCCAGACATTCTCATAAGTGAAATAAATGGTCATAGATGTGTAAATATCATATCTTTTCTTTGGTATGAGAAAATGGAGATGTAAATGAGTTCTTGGATGTATGGTAGATATTGTGAAACAAAATATTTAAAAGGAAATGGGGTATAGTGGTAAATAATGAGGGGAAAAATAATGTGATAGTAATAAAAAAGAAAGAAAACAAAGCTGATGTATATAGGGGTGTGGTGGTAGGGTGGAGAGGGGAATGGGAAATATGAGAATTAAGTTGTGTCGTATACTGGTACAAATTCTCATTGTTGAGTACAATCATGACATGTATATATAATGTACCAATAAAGATTTGAATTAAAAAATGAAGTTTTGAAGGATGGACAGAATAATTTTTATAAAAGTAGCATGTTTATTTAAAATTCAGAAATTATAGAAATATATAATTTTAATTCATAAGGACAATCATAATGATACACAATGATTTTAAATCCTGATAAGAATTGAGCCTTGAAGTGCTGTGTTGTCACAGAGGAACTTTGCTAGCTCATTTTATTATTTTAGTGTGTAATCTGTTTTCTATTTTAAGGGATTTTATGTTGCTAAGAACAAAATTTCTTCATATCTCTGTTCAGTTTTTGCTTCAGTGATTATAGCTTGACTCTTTGTGAAGATAGCTACTCAAGTGGTGATGTCTGTTCTCTCACACACAGTATTCACCCACAATATGTGAGCTGTGGTAGGTGTTTTTACAAAACATGCCAATTAAATAAATAGTGTTATGAAAGCTCAGACGTAGCTCAAGTGACGTAAATTATTGACAGATTATAAAGTTTTTTTTGAAAGAATATTTCTTTTTTCTTGTTTTTATTTTTTATTTATTTATTTGTTTTGAGACAGGGTCTCGCTTTGTAGTTCAGGCTGGCCCTGAGCTCAGCCTCCAACTCACATCACAGCAATCCTCCTGCCTCTGCCTCCCGAGTGCTGGGATTACAGGCGTGAGCCACCACGCCCGGCACTGTGGTGTGTGATACTGATTGCTGCTGGTTGTGAGTCTCCACACCCAGTATTGTATGTGGTTACTGGGGATTGAACCCGGGCCCTTGTGCTTGCAAGACAGGTGCTGGAACCACTGAGCTAAATCCCCGGCTCTTGTTTTTATTTTTTGGTGGATGGAAATAGAACCTAGGTCCTTCACAATGAGCTCCGTCTCAGCCCTTATTATTTTTTATTTTGAGACAAGATCTCAATAAGTTGCTAGATTTCCTCAGGCTGGCTAAAACTTGCCATCGCTCTGCCTCTGTGTCCCAGAGTATTGGGACTGCAGAGGTGTGTCACCACACCTGGCTCAGAGTGTACATTTCTGGAGAACTTCTTTTTCTTTTTTGAGACAGGGTCTTGCTGTGTAATTTAGGCTGGCTTTCACCTCCTGGCGTACCTAGGCTAGCCTCAAACTCAGGTGATCCTCCTGCTATGGCCTCCCAAGTGCTGGGATTATAGGCATATGTTACGGCACCCCGCATGTTTCCTGACATTCTAGAGTAAAGTTATTTTTTAAATGTTGTTTTTTTTAGTCATTATGTTGAATTGTCTGAAGGATTATTTCTGCATTAAATTTTATTTCTTGCGAAGTCAATTTACCTGTTTTTTTGGATTAATTTAATTACATGTTAAAATACCTCTGAAGCCTATGTGTGTATATATATACATATATATGTATATATATACACACATACATGTTTACATATATATACATATATATGTATATATATACTATACACACACATATGTATATATACATATATTTTACTTTTTTGAGACGGGGTTTGGCTTTGTAGTTCAGGCTGGTCCTGAACCTAGCCTTGAAGTCAGCAATCCTCTTGCCTCTGCCTCTTGAGTGCTGAGATTATAGGAGTGAGACACTACACCCAGCATTGTGCTGTGTGGAACTGATTGCTGATGGGCATGAGTCTCCATGCCTGGCATTGTTGTATGTGGTTACTGGGGATTGAACTAGGGACCTGCACTTGCAAGGCAGCCGTGGGAACCACTGAGCTAAATCCCTGGCCCTGAAGCTTACATCTTTGTATTTCTTCTAGCATTGTTATTTGGACATTTTTTTTTTTTTTCAAACCCTAGTGAAATCAGTTTCTAAGCTCAAGCCAAGGTGTTTGGTGTCCTTAGTCTCTGTAGTGCTGTGGCATGGTCCTGAGATGGAGTTGATTTCATGGAGTTCTGCTTGTCTCTTTTTCCTTAGTGCACACCTCTGAACAGGTACACAGTGTGCGATGTGCTTGGTATAAACAGTAGGGGTGATTAACCATAAGAATGCTAACAACTTGATCCAAAGAAAACTAGAGACTGTCATAGCTATCATGTAAAAACTTCCAGCAGTGAGTTTTGTGCTTTTCTGTGTTGTCTGTCACCAGTCTGTATTTCCTTGTGGGCGTGAAGCCGTGCGCTGTACCGTTCCCTGATGGATCCCTGTCGACAGCTCTGCTGCTTCTCTCCCTGCTTTACAGAGGCATCGCTGAGTTCTAGGGAGGTGCAGCTCCCTCTCAGGGTGGTAACGTTTTGAAGGGTCGCGCTCGGATTCCGTCCTGAGCAGTCTGCGTCTTGGCCCTACCTGTGGGGAGCTCTGCTACAGTGAGAGGAGGGTTCTGGGCAAGCAGCTGTGCTTGGCTCAGTTTTTTTTTTAGGTTTTTTTGAGACAGGGTTTCGCTTTGTAGTTCAGGCTGGCCCTGAGCTCAGCCTCCAACTCACATCACAGCAATCCTCCTGCCTCTGCCTCCCGAGTGCTGGGATTACAGGCGTGAGCCACCACGCCCGGCACTGTGGTATGTGGTACTGGTTGCTGCTGGGTGTGAGTCTCCATGCCCAGTATGGTATGTGGTTACCGGGGAATCGAACCCGGGTCCTTGAGCTTGCAAGACAGGCGCCGGAACCACTGAGCTAACTCCCCGGCCCCCATGCTTGGCTCAGTTTTGAGCAAATTGACCTCGGATGTGTGGAACAGCGATAACTGTGTGATAGGTCCACTGGGGACAGATCTGCAGCAGGATTCATCCGAATCAGGAACCAGCCAAGCGAACTGGTCCTCTTTTAGTTTAGAATCAGCGATTATTGCAGATAGTAAAGGATTTTAGAATTTAAACTCTGGGCAATATCAAATTTTAGCTTTTACATTTAGAGTTATGAATTTTCTAAACCGGAGAACTTACTCTAGGAGCCCTAATAGAAGATGTCTCTGCCGCGTCTCTTCCTCTGTTCTCCTGCAGTCGCTCTGGGGATTGCCGTTCTCTGGTTGACTTTGCTTCCTTGAGCTGGGTACCCAGCACTGCTGGGACCTACTAACAGCACATTCTGGGTGCTTTCCTGCCCGTCCTTTTCCTTTCTAGCATTAGGATAAATCAGAAAATAATTTTGTGTCACAAGTAATTAAATTATTTAGTGTTCTTATGTATTACATAAGTCAGCAGTCTGGGGCCCCTAGAGCAGTGAATGTAGATGTTAGTTCTGCTGAACTGAATGTCCAGCATGCTGCACGGGGATTGCTGCTCCTGTTATACAACTTTTCTGCTTTGTGTCATTATTTTCTCAGTTTGTTTCTTTCTTTGGTTTTTGTGGTTAGATTATTGTTAAAAATACATAACACAGATAAGTAAGTGCTTAATTAGTATGTGAGAAATAACCAATAATCTGGTGTACATTTTTTCTAGACATTTGATGTATGCTTTTTTATATTTACATGATCATAGCATATAGTAATCTGTAACCTGCTTTATTCACTTTGGAAATATTTTGATGTCAGGATATAGAAAGGTATACCTTTAATTGGGTGTAGTGGTACATGCCTGTAATCCCAGAACATGGGAGACTGAGGCAGGAGGATCTCAAGTACAAGGGCAACCTTGTCTGTGTAGTGAGACACTGTCTCCAAGAACAAAACAAAAGAAGAAAGGTCTACTTTTTTTAATGTTGTGTATGTATTTATTTTTATCAGTACAGGTTTGCTGTACATAATGATTACTGTCATCATGGGGAATTGGTACATGTACACAGCACATCTTAAGTCTTTTTGTATCTCTGTCCTGCCCCCACCAGTGTTTTATATTTATTAAAGCTGATTATTAGTTGCCAGGTATTAGCTTGTGTTTTTAGTTGGTGTGCAGCAAGTATCCTGGGTCCTAGTCATCACACATGTTTCTGTGTTATAGGATGGATGTCTATATTTTAAGGTTGAGAGTACATTTTTTTTTTTTTTTTTTTTGAGACAGGGTCTCGCTTTGTGGTTCAGGCTGGCTCTGAGCTCAGCGTCCAACTCACATCACAGCAAGCCTCCTGCCTCTGCCTCCCGAGTGCTGGGATTACAGGCATGAGCCACCACGCCAGGCACTGTGGTATGTGGTACTGATTGCTGCTTGGCGTGAGTCTCCACATTCAGTATTGTATGTGGTTACCGGGGATCTAACCCGGGTCCTTGCACTTGCAAGACAGGCACCGGAACCACTGAGCTACCTCCCTGGCTTAAGAGAGTACATATTTTTTGACTTTTGATATGTCCTGAAAAATTATTTTCTGGTGCAGTTGTCCCAGTTTATACTTCCTCTCTGGCTAAGCAGTTTCATCTTTCCCCTTCCAGTATGTTAAACAGTGCTGATCTAATAATCGCTCAGTGTATTAGCCTAGTTTTATTTTCTTGGATTTTTAAAATTTTACTTCTTGAGACAGTGTCTTGCTGTGCAGTCCAGGTTAGCCTTGGACTCACTATGTAGTCGTGGCCATCCTCAAACTCACGATCTTCCTGCTTCAGCCTCCCAAGTGCAGGGCTAATACAGGTGTGCACCGTTGTCCTTGGCTACTGTTTTGAATTTTTAGCGGTTATCTTTTGTCATAATTTTGATGAATGTCTTTTAAATATAAATCTGTACATTATTTTTGTTATTTATCTATTGATTTTGACATTGTTACTATATAGCTCAGGCTGTTCTTGAACTCACAGTGATCCTCTTGCATCAGCCTCCCAAATGCAGAGATTATCAGTATATGTTATCACATACCACTAAAATTATTTTATGTAATTAGATAAAAATTTTAGAAATATTTTAAAAGCTACAGAAATAATTTGTAATGAATTTTCTGTTTTTATTATCGACGGTAATGAAATATTTTTTCTTGGTAGCAATATAAAATGATGACAGAATTACTTAAGCATTTTAAGAACACTCAGATATCTAATGATCAATATATCTGTGTATTTGTTAGATATGACAGCATGGGTATATGTAATATTTCCCTTTTGATAAAGTTTTGTTTAGAAAGTGATTTAAATTAGATAGTGGGAAGAACTTTAAAACTGTCTTATACAATTGGTTTGTGTTCTTTTTTATTTATCTTTTGTAGATATTGTACCCCACGATATTTGGACTATGAAGATTTGGAGCGCAAGTACTGGAAGAATTTAACTTTTGTGGCGCCTATCTATGGTGCAGATATCAATGGGAGCATATATGATGAGGTATATACATATATATATATAGCTGATTTTGTAAAAGATCATGTGATATTGCTTTTGTTACCAGCTGATGTAGCCAAACAGTAGTTAGTTATTGTGCTTTAGAGTGATCCATAATTCTGCAGAGTACAAGAGAAAATGCAGACTTAGTGGGATTTTTTCCGCTTGTAGTTTTTATTTTGAAACAAACTCTTGCTCAGATGCTTAAACTGGTACTAAGAGGTTGAGCTTCGATACCAATGGCAGCAATTTTGTTTTTTGAGATGGGGGCTTGCTTGTAGTTCAGGTTGGCTAGAGCTCATTAGCCAGAGTGCAGGCTGGCTGGGAGCCAGTGGTGATCCCCTTCCTCAGCCTCCCAAGGGTTCTTAACTACAGATGTGAGTCTGTAATCATGCCCAGCTATGGTTGGCTTTAGAAGAAAACTTTTTCCCAGTTTACACCTTCCTGTGGATATGTTCTTGACTTTCCTGTTCTCCACTTTCTCCCTGACACTCTATATTGGCAGCCTTCTGATTTTAGCTGGTTTTTTTTGGGAAGGGGGCGGTATGGTTAATAGAGTCTTGGACTTTAATGCGGCATTTTGTGACATTTTCTGTCAGCTTTTTGGCTGTGTGAATTTCCTCCTTAGGAAGTGCCTGTTCAGGCCTTTGTTCACTTATTACACGTTTCTTATTGTTTTATCCTTTATATTTTATTGATATGAGGTAGTGACACAATTTCAGATTTTTCAGTGTAGATTTCCAATTGTTGGTCAGTGTTATTGAAATGTTATTTTTGAAGATGGATCAAGTATCAGAGAGCACTGTGGAGTTACTGTTGAATTAGATGTAACAGTGGTGTGATGGCTGGTTAAAGATGAACACTGAGGGCCGGGGATTTAGCTCAGTGGTTCTGGTGTGTAAGGGCTCCAGTTCGATCCCCGGTAATCACATACAATACCGGGCATGGAGACTGACGCCCACCAGCAATCAGTACCACATAGCACAGTGCTGGGCATGGTGGCTCACGCCTGTAATCCCAGCACTCGGGAGGCAGAGGCAGGAGGATTGCTGTGATGTGAGCTGGAGGCTGAGCTCAGGGCCAGCCTGAACTACAAGTAAGATCCTGTCTCAAAAAAAAAAAAAAAAAAAAAAAAAAAAAAAAAAAAAAAAAAAAAGATGAACACTGAAATATATGAAGTGAAAAGCATAGGATTTGCTTTAAAATTCTTTAGAGAACAAACTGTAGGAATAGAAGATCGACAGCTGTTTATAGTTGGAGTTGTTTTTAAGTATGTATACATTTAAAATTTTTAAAAAGTTAAAAAAGAAAAAAATAGCTTTTATTGTCTTTCTGGGTTTTTATTAGTAACCTCTGGTGAGAACTGACTGTTTATTAAAGTAGCTTGTACTGATACAAGTAAATTAGAAAACTTAGGAAAACCTAAAAAAGTAAAAATTGTGCATAAGCTTCCTGAAGAGGAGTCACAGTAACATCTTTGTAGCGGCCTGTTACTCTTTCGTGTGCATGTATGTACGTGATGAGTGTGTCTGGGTCTGTGTTTTCCATTGCGGAGCCGTGGAACTTTTAG
Source organism: Petromus typicus (assembly GCA_004026965.1). Taxonomy (NCBI): domain Eukaryota; kingdom Metazoa; phylum Chordata; class Mammalia; order Rodentia; family Petromuridae; genus Petromus; species Petromus typicus. The sequence continues at coordinate 6,257 of PVIR01029017.1, read as the reverse complement.
CTAGTTTTTTTTTTTTTTTTTTGAGACAGGGTCTCACTTTGTGGTTCAGGCTGGCCCTGAGCTCAGCCTCCAACTCACATCACAGCAATCCTCTTGCCTCTGCCTCCCGAGTGCTGGGATTACAGGTGTGAGCCACCACGCCCGGCACTGTGGTATGTGGTACTGGTTGCTGCTGGGCGTGAGTCTCCATGCCCAGTATGGTATGTGGTTACCGGGGAATCGAACCCAGGCCCTTGCGCTTGCAAGACAGGCACCGGAACCACTGAGCTAACTCCCCGGCCCTTCATAGTTGTAATTTTTAAACAGATATGGCATAAAAAAAGATATTTTGCCGTGTCTTTTCCCCCTTCTATTTGTACCCATTTGGAACACTTTCCCATGGCAATAGTAGTTTTCCAATAGGATGACTTCAGGTTGATCTTTTGTGCACTGTTTGCCTTGGTTGGGTGGTTTTCATAGGCAGAGGAAGACAAATGTATTCCCCATAAGGAGGGTCTCAGTGGATAGAGGCAGGAAGAATACACTGTTCCTGGACCAGGGTACAGTCTGGACTGAGGTGGCCGCAGGAATCAGTGCTCACCTCGGAGTTGGCAGCAGTCGCAAACAGTGACTGATTTCTTTTCTCTATAGTCCCTGGAGATAGGAGACTATTGAATAGCACAGAATAGTTGACGTAGTTATTTACATAACAAATGCGAGACAGCTGTTTTTGCCTTAGTCTTTTTTTTTTTTTAATTATCTTTATTGGTACATTAAATATACACATCATGATTGCACGCCATAATGGGGATTTGTACCAGTATAAGACACAACTTAATGCTCATTTTTTAGTCTTTTTTTTTTTTTAATTTTTTAATCTTTATTGGTACATTACATATATGCATCATTATTGCACTCCATAATCGAGATTTGAACCAGTATAAGACACAACTTAATTCTCATTTTTTCCCATAGCCCTACCCACCCTACTGCCCCCCCATATACATAAACTTTGTTTCCTTACTTTTTTGTTATAATCTCATCATTTTTCCCCCTTCACCCTATTTTACATTGAGCATTTTCTATTTCACAATATATAACATACAATTCTAGGACTCATTTACATCTTTATTTTCTCATACCAGAGAAAAGATGCAATATGTACCTATCTGTGACCTATTTATTTCACTTATGAGGATATCCTCAAGGTGTGTCCATTTAAGTATAAGTGATTCTAACTTATCATTTTTTATGGCAGAGTAATACTCCATTCTGCAGAAGAACCACAGCTTTTTTATCCAGTCTCGAGTTGATGGACACTTGGGTTGTTTCCAAGACGTAGCAATCAAAAATCGGGCTGCTATAAACATGGGTGCACATATGTCACTGTGATATGAGTCTTTTAATTCTTGTGTGTATATACCTAGCAGGGCAATGGCCGGGTCACATGGGACCTCCAATCCTAGCTTTTTGAGGAATCTCCAAACTGATCTCTGCAGGGATTGTACGAGTCTACAGTCCCACCAAGAGTGGAGAAGGGTTCCTTCTTCTCCGCAGCCTCGCCAACATTTGCTGTTGGCTGAATCTGAAATGGCAGCCATTCTATGTGGAGTGAGATAAAATCTCAGTGTTGTATTCATCTGTATCTCTCGAATGACTAATGATGTTGAGCATTTCTTCATATGCTTCTTAGCTGCTCTTACTTCTTCCTCTGAAAAGTATCTGTTCATTTCAGATGCCCATTTATGAATTGGGTTTTTTAATTTGGGTGGGCTGATTTTTTTGAGCTCTTTATATATTCTAGATAGTAGCCCTTTGTCTGAGGAAAACCCATGGACTGAAAGTAAAGGGATGGAAAACAATACTCCATGCGACTGGAAATAGCAAGAAAACAGGAGTGGTGATTTTATTTGCAAACAGAATAGACTTCAAGCCAAAACTGATAAAGAGAGATAAAGATGGACTCTATCTTTTAGTTCAGGGAAAAATCCAAGAGACAGAAATCACAATCTTAAATATCTATGCTCCAAATTCTAATGCACCCAACTATATAAAACAAACATTAACAGACTTGAAAAACCACATAAACTCCAATACAATAATAGTAGGGGACCTCAATACCCCACTGCCACAAACAGACAGATCGACTGGACAAAAAGTCACTAAGGAAATCCTTGATCTCAACCAGACTCTTCAGCAAATAGATGCCTACAGAGTATTTCACCCCACAAAGTGAGAATTTACATTCTTCTCAGCTGCTCATGGATCATTCTCCAAAATAGACCACGTGCTCATTCATAGAACAGGTTTAAGCAAATATAAAGGGATTGAAGTTATCCCTTGTATACTGTTGGACCATAGTGCCCTGAAATTGGAGCTGAATAGCAAAGGAAAGCCCAGGATCTTCACAAACACATGGAAACTGAACAACATTCTGCTGACCAACCAATGGGTCACAGAAGAAATTAGAAAAGAAATTGAGCAGTTCTTACAACTAAACGATAACCCCAGTACAACATATAGAAATTTATGGGACACAATGAAAGCAGTTCTATGAGGAAAATTCATAGCAGTGAAAGCCTACATCCAGAAAACGGAGCAAGCTCAACTAAACAATTTAATGCTGAACCTCAAGCGACTAGAAAGAGAGGAGCAAAACAAACTCAAAGCTCGCACTAGGCAAGAAATTATAAGATCAGGGCAGAAATTAATGCAATAGAAACCAAGAGAATGGTTCAAAAAATCAGTGAATCCAAAAGTTGGTTCTTTGAGAGGATCAACAAAATTGATAGACCCTTAGCCAACCTCATTAAACAAAGGAAGGAAAAGGCTCATATCTATGCTATTAGGAATGAGAATGAAGAAATTACTAGTGACCCAGGGGAAGTCCAGAGGGTAATAAACACCTACTTTGAAAATTTATACTTCAATAAAATGGAAAATGTAGAAGAAATGGATAGATTTCTAGACACATATGAACTCCCAAAGCTGAATAAAGAAGATATAGAAATGTTAAATGCCTTAGTCTTTACCTGAAAAAAGAAGAGATTGAATAAATTATACCCTGAAATTCCTCCTTGCTGAAAAATGTTTGGTTTATAAGCAACTTTTCAAAAAAGGTGAACTGAATTTTTTGATAATGAATTTGTGTGAGTTCTGGATTTCCTTTGTATTAGATTTTTGTTAAGTTAAGAACCTCTTTATAAGAAATCTGTTGGCTGAGGTATGGGAATCTTCATACAAAGATTTTGGTTTGAATGGCATTTAGTCCGTTGATGGTGTTTCCCTTGACTTTTCCCACAATGGATTAGTTTAAGTACCTTCATCCACCAGATGGTGCTGCTGGACAACAAATTTATCTGACACTGTGGTTATCCCAGTGAAGTAAAGCAGTTTCAATTAGGAGGGTTCCTTTACAATAATATGTGTGTGTATAATAATATATAATTTTTAAAGATCATGTCATCATTTATCTTCAAGTTAAAACATTTAAAGGTGGAACACTGTCTGAATTTCACATGCAGAGCAAACATGCAGTCGTCCTGGACTTGTTTTGGTGCAGTGTTCTGGCCTTGGGATTGAGACTGATTCGGTGAAGGAGCCTCTAGTTTGTCAGCCCTCATCACCTGTTGGCATTGTGCCTGCTGTGCAGTGAGTACAGTCTTAGTCTGCATGACTCTGAGTTGTAGGGGAGCAGGTGATGGCAATTCCTGTACTTGGAGTGTTCCAGGAGCTCTAGAAGCTGAGGATTCAGAGGTGCTGCCAGGGTCGCAGGACCAAGATGGCGCAGGATTTGTCAGGAGAAGAGTAGTTAAGGCGTGGGCACAGGATGACCTCAGCGTGCGTGGCTGTGCCTTTGGGTCCCACGGTGTTACTGTGGGAACATCGGTCTGTCTTTCAAAGAACGAAGGAATGTGTGCCCCAGAGCACAGAGGGTGCCAGTGGAGGCAAGGAGCTACTGATCTCGAGTGTCTAAGCAGAGACTGGTCTTATGCCAGAATGACATGAGACAGGGTGTGACCAGAATTGGCTATTTCTATTTTTAGTCTTCTTCCTTGTCTAAAACCTGCTAAATTTCACAGCTGTGGTCTGTTGAAATGGCTGATGAAGAGCGCATCCCAGGGCGTTTGCTCTGAATGGGTGGTGGCGGTGCGAGTGGGAAGTGTAGGAGAGTGCAGCAGGCCTGGCCCGGAGGTTTCTGTGGGGGAGAGTGTGAAACCGGCGGTGCAGAGCCAGAGCAGTAGCGCCGCATTTGGCTGGTGATTATGAGTTCATCGATGGCTTCAGAGAGAATGAACAGTAGGGTGGTGCCAATACACACACAGATTAGGAGCCTCGGACTGAAGCGTGAGGACTACCTGGGTGAGAGGCCAGGCCTGGGAAGGCCCGCGGAGCTCTGCCTGCCTGGTGTGCCCCCAGCTCTGCCTCTCCACGGGGCCGCGGCTGTGCGGGCAGGCCGCCTCCCTCAGGCTGGCCCCGCTTGCAGGTGACCCAGAGGCTTGACAAGATGCATGGATTTGAAGTCCTGCTCCTGGTTATGTTTCCTCTCATAGTTTCAAAACAGAAGTTAATCTTTATTATGCTCCTTTAAAATTATTTTTAAATAAGTACTTAAAATTGTATATATTTATAAGGTATCCACTGTTTTTAGTGTTAATGTATTGAGATTTGAAAGGAAGTATTTTTAGGGGGGGGGGATTTGTACATAGAGTAGACAGATTCACTTAGCCTAAAAGGAACTATCAGTCTGCAAATTCTGCTTCTAGAATTGTTTTAGAAATGATCAGAAAATGGGTCAGTGTTTCTGTATCAAAATTATTTTCCAATGTTTTATAAAAATTTTATAGCAGAAATGGAAAACAACTTCACAAAAGTGAAAATAGTGATGAATTATTACAGCCATGAAGATTATATATATGTATGTTTGTAACACAGTGGTCAATGAATCAACCAGGATAAATGTGCACCAGGTACAGCTCTAAGATCTTGGGATACTCACATTGCTTTCTGGTGTTGCATCCACCTTCCCCACCCTTTTGACCAAGGTGGGTGAAGCGGGTCTGGATGGAATGGAGTCGGGAGCTGCCTCTACACACCAGCTGCCTGGCCTGGTGCAGCGCCTGGCAGCCTGGCACGTCACCACCTGACAGTAGGCTTTGGGTGTCACCATAGCAAAGTTAAGTCATGAAACTTGGGAGTCCTTTTCAACTTAATTTAAAATTTATTTTTACAGAATGTTATCACTAAACAGTTTTTCTAGTTTGCAGCATTAAAATTTTGAGTTTTAAAACACTTATCTTCTACGAGTAAAAAATACAATTTAAAGTTCAGGAAAATAGTTGTTAGTTTTCCTTTTCAATGAAGAAATAATGTGGAGCCTGTGTGTATTATAAAAGTGAGACTGTTGGAAATAGCTTGGGTTGTTTTTCTTTGGGAAGAATAAAAGGGAGATTGAACAGTACTAGCCTTTTTCTAAGTGTCATGAGAGTGTGTTAAGTTTAAAATTGCTTTAAGTGAGAAATAGCAGTGATAGAAAAATGAAGTAAGGTAAGAAAACAGTTGGCAGAAACAGAAGCCAAAGTACATTTGGTCCTGTAGTGAATTGGAAGGAACAGGTATATTCTTGATCTAAATTGAGGTTTTCTTAAAATTAGTGGTAAAGAAAAAGCCCAGGTATAGCCCATACCAAGGCATCGTTCAAAAGCTAAATGCGCCGGGGAGTTAGCTCAGTGGTTCCGGCGCCTGTCTTGCAAGCACAAGGACCCGGGTTCGATCCCTCGGTAACCACACACCATACTGGGTGTGGAGACTCACGCCCAGCAGCAACCAGTACCACATACCACAGGGCCGGGCGTGGTGGCTCATGCCTGTAATCCCAGCACTCGGGAGGCAGAGGCAGGAGGATTGTGATGTGAGTTTGAGGCTGAGCTCAGGGCCAGCCTGAACTACAAAGCGAGACCCTGTCTCAAAAAAAAAAAAAAAAAACACCTAAATAAACCCCCCCAAAAACCAAAAAAAACCCCAAAAGCTGAATGGCTTCTATTTTTCTTTTTGTAAGATCACATTACTGTCAAAATTCTGATAATCAACTAGCGAGTGGGGGGAAGGGTGGGCCTTTGGGTGTGTGTACTCAGGAGGAAATACATCAGTCAACCATTATTTTGCTGCCGTTAATAGATACTCAGAATCAGTGGCTGACACAAGTTGCTCATTTGTTTTCTTTCTTGTAAAAACCTGAGACAAGTAGTCCAGGGGTAATGGGGTGGTTGTGCAGTGTC
>PVIR01029016.1:0-21452 GCA_004026965.1 Petromus typicus | reverse complement strand
TTTTTTTTTTTTTAATTATCTTTATTGGTACATTAAATATACACATCATGCTTGCACTCCATAATGGGGATTTGTACCAGTATAAGACACAACTTAATTCTCATTTTTTTCCATAGCCCCACCCACCCTACCACCCCCCCATATATATAAAATTTGTTTCCTTACTTTTTTGTTACAATATCATCAAATTTCCCCCTTCACCCTATTTTACATTGAGCATTTTCTATTTCACAATATATAACATACAATGCTAGGACTCATTTACATCTTCATTTTCTCATACCAGAGAAAAGATGCGATATGTATCTATCTGTGACCTATTTATTTTATCATTCTTATTGACTGAAGGAAAGATGAAAGAGCAAATGAGTTAAATCACACAGCAAAGCCCCATGCTTATGATTGTTGCTGTCCTCCAAATGGCATATACAATTCTGAAAAAGCAATACATTTTGAAACAATTGGTAATTGGAATGCTAGTATTCAAAGTTGGGTGGCTAATTTCATAGGAAGAGAGCCACTCCTTCCTCCTTCCATCAAACAGAAGCAAGCCTGAGGACCTGCCTTGCCTCTTTCTGTTTCTAACAAAAGTATTCACAGTTGCACATCTTTGTTAAATACGTATGCGGCAGTAGATCATTGGTGGATGTAACTTAAGTATTCTCAAATATAAGTGTATTTTTCATCTCTTGTCTACAGATGTTTTTTCATAGTGAGACAATGGAATTGGTCTTGGCTGCTGGTGGAGCCCTTCTTTTCTGCGGCTTTATCATTTATGATACTCACTCACTGATGCATAAATTATCACCTGAAGAGTATGTATTAGCTGCTATCAACCTCTACTTGGATATTATCAATTTATTCTTGCACCTATTACGGTTTTTGGAAGCAGTTAATAAAAAGTAATTGAAAGCAGTATTTAAGACTTTAAGTAATAAAGTTTGTTATTTAAGTGTTAAAGTACTTTTATGGTCTTTATTAGTATTCTACCTTTTAAAAATCTTTCTTTTTCATGGTATATCTTATTTCTCAGTCCTTGGAAATCAGGTCAGATACAGAAATTCTGTCTTTTTATTTTTCAGTCCTAAATTGGCCATACCTGTTTGTAATTCATAAGTAGTTTTATATTACAACATTAATGTATCTTAGTGATCTAATCTAAATTTCGCTTGTGTAACAGATTTAATTTTGATTCTGTACTATTATCCGCCATTAAGAAATATAAATCTACTTTCATTAAATTTTAATCTCATAGAGTAAAAATTATAAAAGATAAATTCCAGAAAATTATTCAGTATTGATTCTAATTGTATTCTAATATTAATTACATAAAATGTATTAAATATAAAATGTATTAAAATTTAAAAGCCTGCTTGAAAGTCAGATAAAATTGAACAATAATATTTTAAGTAGAGGGTTTATTTTAAAATGACATAGCATAGTTATATTGTTAAGGGACCCCAAAGGTACTGGCCCATCTGACATTAAGTGTATGTACTGAAAATAAAAATAAATTTGAAAACAGTGTCTGGTATTTTATTTGGGTTTGTCCATACAAAATACGTGTAAGCATCCCAGTGACCCAGGAAGTTTTGGCAAATTTCTTCCCTGTAAGTATTCTTCCATGATTTCAGTTTCATAAAGGCCATTGTGGTCTGAAACTATTGAGCAGAAAATTCTAGAAATAATTTATGAGTTTAAAATTGTGTAGGTTCTGAGTAGCATTATACAGTCTTATGCTGTTCTGTTCTGTCCTCCCCGAGACAGGATGCCATTGTGCAGTGTATCTACACTGCTTCTGTTATATACTACTCATCGTTCAGTGATCCAAGATCACCTGAAGCAGATAATCTTTTTTTTTTTTTGAGACAGGGTCTAACTTTGTAGTTCAGGCTGGTCCTGAACTCAGCCTCCAGCTCAGCAATCCTCCTCCCTCCGCCTCCCAAGTGGTGGGATTACAGGCGTGAGCCACCACGCCCAGCACCTTGGTATTTGGACCGACTGCTGCTGGGGGTGAGTCACCACACCCAGCATTGTTGTATGTGGTTACTGGGGATCAAACTCAGGACCTTGCACTTGCAAGGGAGGTGCTGGAACCAATGAGCTAAATCCTCAGCCCCAGATGATCTTCCTTATACACAGACAAGGTCAGTGGAAGCCTCCCTCTACACCAGTGCCTGTGTCATTCACCTCACTTCATCTCATCATATAAGCTTTGTATCATTTCATATCATAAGAAGAGTGAATATAGTACAATATTTTGAGATACCACATTAATACAACTTACTGCAGTAGTTATAATTCTATTTTATCATTTGTTCTTATTGATCTCTTGCTATGCTTAATTTATAAGAAACTATCATAAGAGTGCATGTGTAAGAAAAAGACAGTAGAGGTAGGATTTGCTACTTCTGTGATTTCAGGCATCCACAGGAGTATTGCAATGTATACCCCCCCCCCGAGATAAAAGGGGGCAACTGTATTTGTATGGTAGGTCTGATATAACAGTGTCCTACAGGTAAATGGCTTAACCAACGGATTTATTTTCTCACAGTTTTTAAGTCTGAGAAACCAAGATCAGTGTGTTGTCAGAATTTTTTGTTTGTTTTTCTGGGCGCTTCTTGAGTTGGACATGGATGTCTTGCTGTCTTCACTTGGTCTTTCATGTGTTCAGATCTCTTCTAACAAAGATACCAGTTATATTGAATGAGGCCCACCTTAATGACCTCATTTTTTCTTAATTACATCTTTAAAGACTTCACTAGACGTATTCATATTCTGAGGTAGTAGATGTGAGAACTTCATATGGATTTTTAGGAGATACAAATCAGCTGTTTTGGCTCCCAAGTGTCATTTTCCAGGTATTAAAATAAATTAGTAGTGTAGATTTAGTCTTTAGTGACTTTTAGATCATCTGTTCTTTGCTTACTGATCACTCAGTTGCAGGAAGCAATACAATCAAATATTATGTACTTTAATGAATAACTAGATTATAATTCAATATAAAATCAGCTTGGCAAGTTAGCCTACTTTTTTATAGGTATTTTGCCTCATTTTATAATGGGAGGAATAATATCTCATTGGGCTGTTAATGAGATAGATATATGAACTAACTACACAGTTCGTATAATTTTCAAACCAAATGTAGAATAGAATGAATTGACTAAAAATAAGCAAAAACATGGTACTTTTATAATGTAAGGCAAAGACATTATTTTCACTGTATTAAGGAATATATTTTTCATAATGTTAACAGGCTTACCCGTTTTGATGACGAATCTACAAAACTTATGTTTAATTTTTGATAAAACGTCATAATTGTTGGGTGTTCAGAGGTCCCAGAACCACAATGTTTGAAAAGCACTGGTATAAATATTCCATTTTATAAATGAACCACAATAATATGCATTTTTCAGCCAAGGAATTTTATATGGCTACACCTTTTTTTTACTGTTAATCAGCACTGCTCTGTACATCTTTGTATGTGTCCTGCTATTGGAATGAGAGTTTGTGTAAGTAGGGAGTGTACTGAGAAGAGAAGTACTGGCATTATAAGTTCAAATTTTTTATACCAAATAAATGTAAGATTTCAAAAAATGGAATAGGCAGGACTTGAACAGAGCAACAGGTAGCTCAGTGTGCAAAGAACAAACAGCCAGAAAGCCAAGAAGAAAAGGAAAGGAGTAGAATCTGAAAACTTAGGTATATACTGAGTATCACATGGGAAAGAGATGCAGTGAGCACGGATGCCCACCCTCGAAGCAGGCCTCAAGCCTCTCGTCTGTCTACTTAAATGTAGGTCTGAGGATTAGTGATGTCAGCAGCTAGCCACAGGCATTTTGGGAGCCATTAGTTTTGCTTTTATCTTCGTTGAGCTTTGAGAAGTTTGTAGAGCTTTGATGCCCCACCATCTACAGAATTGCTAATATGGGGTCCCCTCCTGAGTTTCAGAAATCTTCCTGTTCCTAGATCACTATGCATATTAGATTACACAGAGAGGCCGGTTGCATAGGCCCCACCCATGGGCTGGTTGGAGTAGGTTTGCCAGGCATTTAGATGGGTGAACAGTTGGCTGCCTGTGTGCCCCACCCCCACCCCATGCCTTTAGTGCCGTCGTTTCTTCTGGCTCTGTGGAGAGGTGTCTCTTCCGCCAGGGATTAAAGTTCTCCAAACAGTCATTTGGTTTCCATGACTTTTGTATATTCAGCAAAATGTCTATTACTAACTATATACTGGAAAGTATGAATGAGCAGCTTAAGGATTTTACCTATACTAAAGCCAACAAAAAAACAATTTAAAAAGAAATATACTAAGATTCATTTAACTAATTATGTTAGAACTACAGTACGTTCATATAAAATAGTGAGGGACATCTGGAAAAAAAATTTTTTTTCAATAATCCCATGATCCAACTTTTTAAGGTGTTTGTAGTGTTAAATTTGACATTTAACACTGATATTTTCATAGAAGGTAGGGTGCTTTTAGGGTTTTTTGTTTTGGTTTGGTTTGGTTTTTGAGGGGTTTTTTTTGTGCCAGATTTTCTGGTGAACGGTTTTGGCCTAATATATTAAGCTTGATGTAGTCAGTTTGAACTAACTGAAAGGAAACGTTTTCTAATATATAAACACAATTTTGGGGATAGGTAGCTATGTTCTAATTTGAAAAATTGAGTACAAGTTAACTTGTAAAATAGAAATTAATTTGGTCTATAAGGATTGAATCTGCCACTTGAACAGGTAAGTCTTCACAGGTGTTTGTTATTTTTAAAAATATCCCATGTTACAAATTTCTCAGCCTATTTTTTAAAATGTGCAATATTCTGAATTTAGTAATTTCCAATAGATGTTTTCTTCAAGAAGACAGATAGGAATTTACTAGGCTATCTTTAAAGACAGTGTTTTTTATATATTATTTACATATTTATTTATAATTATTTATATATATTATATTTATAATATATAATTATTTATAATTATATATATTATAAACTATATATTATATATTTTAAATAGTATATATTTAAATCTGTAGGAGACACTGCTTGCAAATAGCACTGTGTATAATTTTAAATATAAATATATTTATTATTACTATTATTTTGGTACCAGGAACCGAACTCAGGGACTTGTGTTTTCCACGGCAGTTGTTGCACTGCTGCAGCTATATTTTTGAAACTATAATATAGAAAAAGTATCATGCATTTGTTGAGCTCTCATCACCTATCTAGATCAGTGAGACTATCTTCATCATGGGGTCAAGGAAATCTAAAATCTAAGACATACATTATTCACTTATCTCATTCACAAGTGCTGGAGTCAAGAATACAGCACAGAATTGTGTGATTTAAAAACCTATGCAAGGAGGTAGGAGTGCAGCTCAGTAGTAGACTACTTGTCTAGCGAGTGGGGACCCGTTGGTTCTTAACACAGATACAAAAACAACATAAACCAAGCAAGGAAGCAAGACTAATGAGAAGAATATGTAAAAGTGTTGTTTGTGATCTTAGATCAAACATATTTTTTAGGCTTAGTAGTGTGGCATGTAACTGTCAGGTAAATAATGGTTAAACTGAAATAATTTGAGCATTTTAAACTTTTTTCTCAAATTTTTTTTTGATCCTTTTAAACTCTTCTTTGGTAATAGGAAATAATTATTTCAGCCCGTCGCTGGACAGGTGGGCTCTCCTCTCCCAGTCTAACAGGTAGGATTCTCTGGCTGGGTTCACTCATTGTGATGAGTTTAGGGGTATCCCTCCTGTGTCCAGAACCTACCTTCCTACCCAGAACTTGCCCCTAGATTGAAACTCTTTTACATTCTCCAAATCCGACTTCTATACCTGCAGACGTCCACACACCCCAAAGGAGGCACGCACACCACAATAAAAAGGCGAAAGGCGCACTAGCGCCTGATTCCCAGAAACCCCATCTCTCAAAGTCTCTGACGTACTGGCTCCCAGCATACCTTGCGCCTGCCACGGCCGGAAAGCGGAAATCGGGAAACTTCCGGTTGGCGTGAGTTCTTTGCTGAAAGCGTGCTAGTTTTTCGGGTGAGTTCCGTGCTTCCTAGATCCAGTGGGACCTGGTACTTGGCGCTTGCTTCTCTCTGTGACAGAGAACTTCATCTTAAGCCTTGGTTCCTTTTTCGGCCAAATTTGACCTCGGGTTTTGAAGTTCAGGACTCTGTCAACGGCGAGAGTCCCTGAAGGTATGATGGCCGCCAGTGGAGACGTCTCTCGTCATTCAGTCCCGTTAAGGTTAACTTTGCTCCTCCGAGTTGTGTATTGCAACAGTTCGCGTAGGATTGGGGTCGTTTTAGACAAGCGTGCACAGTTTTGTTTTTACGGTTGTTTAGAATATGGTTTCCCACTAGTCAGTCATTCGGCAACAACAAATGTTTACCATTTGTACAGAGCGCTGTGCACAGGTGAACAAGAATTACTTAACTTCTGCCTTCCTGGAGCTTACAGCCCATCAAAAGTGACGAAATAGCTACAGGTTGTAACATATGGTAAGGAAAGGGGAGCATACAGAGCTAGCAGTGTACTTTGAGGTACTGAGAGACCAAACCTTGGGAAGAGCAATTTCCAGGGATAGGTACAGCAAATGCCTGGACATTGAAGTACACATAGCTGGACTTAAGATGTAATGGGTATAGGGGAGTGAATAGTGAGAGTCGAAGGAAGCAGAGGACAGATGTCAACCTTGTAGGTCTGGAATATACCAGGGCAGAAGTTATTAAAATTTTTTAAGAAAGGCAGTGTTCACAACCATTTCGTGAAACAGGTCTGGGACTGGAGGTGGAGGGAAAGTAGGAATGGAAATAGCTTAATTTGTGGTAGCTGCATTGGCTTGAGTGGGTTAATGAGGAACAGTACATTAGATGATTTTATAAAAATTATTTTGTAAATTATAAACTTTAATAAATATAAAGTGATTACAGCCATTGCATTTGAAGGAAATTCTATTGCTGCATCTTACAAAAAACCTAAGTGGCTATCAGAATTAACAAGATATATAGTTTGCCATTGCCCGAGGGTGTTCGATTGTTCGTTCTTGTTATTTAACGGCCGCATGTGCCACATTGATTTGCACCTAAGTGGCACATGAACTCACCATATATCTTGAACACAGTGAATAGTTTACCCTTCATTTATTCCTGTTTTGTAAAGATACCAATTGGCCTGATTTTCCAAAGAATTACCTTTCATTATAATGAATAACTTGTTTTTAAGTATGTGTTTTTGTTAACTTCCAGGTAAAACATGGCTAAAAGTTTACGAAGTAAGTGGAAAAGAAAAATGCGTGCCGAAAAGAGAAAAAAGAATGCCCCCAAGGAGCTGAACAGACTTAAAAGTATTCTCAAAATAGACCGTGATGTTTTAATGGAAGATGTTCAGGAGATAGCAACTGTGGTGGTACCTAAAAAATGCCCAGAGAAAATGGAATGTGTGACGAATGAGGGTGAAAAAGGTAGTTTTATGTGCTTTTTTTTAAAAAACCAATTTGATCAGTTTCCTTGCCTGATTCCTTTTTGATTTTTGATTGTTTCTGTCCTCCACATCTTCTCCCCCTACACAGAGTAATGGCCACACATTTATTCTTTGAAACCATATAGTGCTATGAGAGAATCTGTGTTAAACTTTGAAATCCAGTTTTATTTGACCAGGCATATTTTGGAATATTCAGGACAGTCTTCATTGTAGCCTGACTGGCTCAGGAATAGACAAACATAAATAGGCCCTAATTGGGAAGGTACACAATTCAGAGTCCAGGCAGATTAAAAGAAGTTATTTGATTCTTTGCAACATCTAGTGTCCATTCTGTAAGTCCTATGCATTTATAATTCTGAAAATCATAGAGTTTCACTGTATTTAATTTGTCCCTTGAGCTCACATTTCTCTATTCGCTTTATTTTAGTCCTGCTTGAGACTTTTGACATATTTGCTTTTGCTTTATCTTCACATTCATGCCCTCCTGTCCGTTCACTCTATTTTTTTGTTACTGAGGCAAATTCATTAACAGAATTGTTGTGTACTGCTCATCCCCATTTAGTATGTTCCCACTGTTACATAGCTATCACCTCTAGTTCCAAAATGTTTTCATCATCCTAAAAGGAAACCCTGCCTACTAAACAGTCTCCCTCTCCCGTAATCCTTAGTCTGTGCCAGTGGTAACATGCTTTTTTGTTTTTGGATTTGCTTATTTTGCATGTCATATGTGATCTTTTATGCCTCGATTTTTTTACTTCGCATAGCATTTTTGAAGTTTAACCACATTCTATGTAGCATTTCCAGTGTCTCCTTTTAAGGTTGAAAATAGGTCATTTTGTATACTGCATTTTAGTTTATTTGTCTGTTCATTAACTGATAGGCATTTGAGTATTACCAACTTCTGAACTGTGAACTGTGGTGCTGGGAATGTTTTTGTACAAGTTTTTACTTGAATACTTGTTTGCAGCTCTCCTGGGTACATATGTATGAATGAAATGCCCAGATCCTGTGCTAGTTCTTTATTTCCTGTTTTCCACATCAGCTACACATTTTACATTTCTGGCAGCAGTGTAGGAGGGTTCTAATTTGTTCACAGCCTTGCTAATGCTTATTTTCTATACATTTTTAGTATAACCATCCTCCTAGGTATAAAGCAGTGTCTCCCAATTCTGATTTGCATTATCCTGGCACCCAGTAACAAGCAGTGAACACTTTTTTATATTCTTACTGGCTTGCTTATCTCCTTCGGAGAAAAGTACTCTAGTCCTTTGGCTGATTTTAAAACTAGGTTCTTTTTTTGTTGAGTTGGGAGCATTCCTTATAAAGTATGGGTGCCATACACTCACACATCCCTGGATCTCTTGGATTGATTCTCTGGTTTGTTTTCCTTCCATTTCACTCTGATCTTGTCAGTTTTATGTCTTAAGGTTTGTATTATTTATTTTTACTATTTTATCTTCAAAAATTTTTTTTCTCTTACTGTTCCTTTTTAAAATAACCTTCTGTTGTTAACGGTTATGTGTTTTTTCTGACCTGAGGTTATTAATTGCAATTTGTTTTTGAAACTTGTAGTTTTTACCCTGTGCGTTATCAGTCTTTTGTCTTGGATTTTCCTCCCTTTGTTCTTACGCTTCCATTTATTTTTATTTATTTATTCGGGTTTTTGTTTTTTCTCTAGTCCAGGTGTATCCTGAATTCACTATGTATCCTAGGCTAATCTTGAACTCCTGCCTCAGTCTCGTGAGTACTAGGATTATAGGTGTTCACCACCAGGGCCAGCTTCATTACTTATTTTTGTCTGTTTTTCATAATAGACGCTTTTCTCAAATGTCTGGTGATCGGCAGTCTTTATATTATTTAAATGAGGCACTGAAATGATGGGAAGATGGGGCGGGGGCAAGATGTGTGTGTGTGTGTGTGAATGGAGTAGGGGGATCTATCAACGGGGACATCTGTAGAATTTTGTCTCCTAAGATGTTTTGTTGGTAGATTTCCTATATTAGAATCTGTCTCTTCTCTTCCCTCACTATCCCTAGAGAGGAATTCTCTGATCTCCTGCCTGGGGAATGTCTGGGTTCTCTCATTCTTCGTATATTTGAGAAGCTAAATGGGGATGGACTGAAGGTGAGAGGAGTCTCCTTATTTAGTAATATGTTTTCAGGATGGTTCCCTATTTTGCCTTCAAGTTCATATTCTTGCTTATTTCTACTCTTGGAGCTCTCTAGCCAACTTCTTAAGTCATAAATCTGTAGTTGTCCTTGTTTTCTCTTTGCTTTATCTTCCACGTCTACTGCATTAGAGAATATTTATTATCCCAAACTTGTAGCAGGAACTTCTCCATTTTTATTCTGCTTTCATCCTTTTATGTCAATACAAATGGGTGTTGGTTCTTATGTATACCATTTATAGTAACCTTTTTGCTTCTATTTTATCTTCTACATAGCAATCAGTGTGATCTTTTAGAATATAAATCAAACTAATCATTTGCATGCTTAAAACATTTTCTTTCTATGTACTTTCAGAACCTGCCAAATCTTAATCTGGTCTGGTTCTAGTATGTCTCTAAAAATACCCTAAAGTTTTCTTTCTTTTCCTTAGCTAGTGTCCCTTGACAGAGTGTTATACATTCTAGGACGAGGATTTAGCTCAGTGGTTCTGGCACCTGCCTTGCAAGCACATGGGCCTGGGTTTGATCTACATAACCTTGTACAGCAAAGCCGGCGTTGGCATGGGTGTGGAGACTCACACCCACCAGCAATCAAACCATATACCACAGTGCTGGGCATTGTGGCTCATGCCTGTAATCCCAGCACTCAGGAGGCAGAGGCAGGAGGATTGCTGTGAGTTCCAGGCTGAGTTCAGGACCAGCCTGAACTACAGAGCAAGACCCTGTCTCAAAAAAAAAAAAAATTTACACACTCCATGAGGCAAGGAGCTTTTATGGACCATGGTATCAAGAACAACTTCTGAATATTTAAAATAATTACTCAACAGCTTATTACTAAGTGGCTGTTACACAGTGGCACTGTTTAGGCAGCATGGAAACTGTGATGGCTAATACAGTGTCTGGTAGTAAAGATAATGGATCTCGTACGTCATAGTCCCAGGGAAGGACATTTGGGGCATGTTCCTTTCCAGTAGACAAGACTGGTCATTGGTGTGTCACAGCATGCTTGCACAGAGCTTTCTGCCAAATTGCCCTTCGGTATTATGGGTCATTTACTAGGTGTTATCTGTTAGATGGCAGCCTTAGCAGGTGTCCAGATCTTTCTTCTCTGTGGTCTGCTTATCTCTGTCATCAAAACCTTGCTGCTGACCACGCCACTGAGTTCATTAGAAATTTATCCTAAGTTCATTAGAATGTAGTTCAAATTTAAGTCAGGCATGGTAGCACATGCCTGTAACCCTAGCTACTTGAGGCCTGAGACATGAGGATCACAAATTTAGGCCAATTTGAGAATTTAAGATCCTTTCTCAAAACAGTAAAAAGGGCTTGGGGATATAGCTCAATGGTAGAAAGTGTGTTTAGAATGTGTAAGGCTCTGGGTTTAGTCTCCATTACAGAAAGAAGAAAAATGTATTTTAAGAGATTTAGTTCAATTTAATAAGTAATCAATCATTTCTAATTAGTTCATTCGCTTCTAAGTCCCACCCACGAAAAGAATGAGTGTACCTCTTATTGCCTCAACTGTTTTATTTAACTCAGAAACTATGAGACCTGCTTTTACAGCTCCCATGTACAGAGCGTACATTAGCCATTGATGCAGTAATTCCAAGCCAAATGTTTCCTATTTTTCTTATTCCAAAGGACAGTTAGGACTACATTCTTCATTAACTTTCTCACTGAGGTCTCCTCAGTTACATTTTTTGTATCTTTCGAGGTTGTAGGAACACATGACAATGTTAACAGATTACACTGAGTTTGCAGTAAGAAGTTTTCAGTGACAGGACTGTTCCACGGACCAGGGATTTTCTTCTGTAGTCTCAGGCTACTGTACTTTGAGATTTGATATACTCAGTGGATTCATAGAATTTTACAAGATTGGTTTTTCAAACATGAATGTTAGTAATTTTTTCTTTTCTTAAATTCAGATGACATGAAAATGGAGACTGAGATAAAGAGAAACAAAAAGACTCTTCTAGACCAGAATGGACAGTACCCATTATGGATGAACCAGAGGCAGAGAAAAAGGCTGAAGGCAAAACGAACGAGAAGAAATGGGAAAAGCAAAGCAGCAGCCGCAAAGGCAGCGAAGGGTTTGGCCTGGTAGACACTGAAAACGTGGAAATGCCACGTGGGACAGATGTTTGATTAGAAAGTACACAATGATTTCAGCTCCCAGTAAATGAAAACCTATTTTTGTTCATATTTTAACTTGGCCATTTTTCATTTCAGACTCAAAATAATTTGTTTTGGGAACTTGAATAAAGTATTTTCTTTGGATAAAAACTGTGTTGATGTTTTAGTTGGAAATTGACCAATATCCAGGTCTTAACAGACATCAGAATCCTATGAAGTATTAACATGGCTGTAATTTTTTATTACAACTTGGTAATTATGGTCAGTAAAGTAAATGATATATTAACAAAAATTTGAAGGAACCGATTTTTTAAAAGCTATTATATAGCCATATTTAAAAATAAAATACTAGGGGTGAGGGATTTAGCTCAGTGGGTCTAGTGCCTGCCTAGCAAATGCAGGGTCCATAGATCCCATAAACAAAACTTGTTTGAAGTTTTGATTTTGTGCAAGTAAAACCTGTTTTGTGTTTAGATCTTGAAGTTTGATCTTTATATATTCTTGGACTTTTCTAGTACTAGCGAATACCAATTCTTCAGTTAAATTTTTTTAGGTAGATTGCTAATATATACAAATCTCTGTTTTTAGGAAATTAGAATACCTTTCAGTCTTTCCTGGAAACTAATATTCTTTAACTTAAATAATACAGTATTTTGGTATCATGCCTAGTTTGGAAGCACAAGGACCTGAGTTCAATCCTGGTACTGCAAAAAAACAAAAAAATTCAGTATTTCCATGTGTCCTAAAATAATACATAATGTTTCCCAGAGACTTCCCTGATCTTGTTTCTTCAGTTAATAGATTTTAAAATGAAGCATTAGCTTAGTAAGTTTTGAGTTAGCTCAGTGGTTCCGGCGCCTGTCTTGCAAGCGCAAGGACCTCAGTTCGATCCTCGTTAACCACATACCATACTGGGCATGGAGACTCACGCCCACCAGCAACCAGTACCACATACCACAGTGCTGGGCGTGGTGGCTCATGCCTATAATCCCAGCACTCGGGAGGCAGAGGCAGGAGGATTGCTGTGATGAGTTTGAGGCTGAGCTCAGGGCCAGCCTGAACCACAAAGTGAGACCCTTTCTCAAAAAACCTTAAAAAAAAAAATGTATTTGTGGCCAGGCATAGTGGCACATGTCTATAATCCCAGCTTTTGAGAGGCTTGAGTAGGAGGATTGCTGTTAGTTTGAGGCTATCCTGCACTGCATAGTAAGTTCAAAGCCACCCCAAACTATGCACCCTGTCTCAAATATTTGTGGGAAATGCTATATATTCAAATATTAACAGGAAGCATTAGCTTAGTATAAATAAGAGTTTTATCAAGAGGTCTAGCACGGACGAGGTTTACTCAACTGATACTAGTTTTCCGAGAAATGAAAAAGTGTACTATTGGGAATTCTGTTACCTTAATGAAATTATAGTGTTACGTTGGTACTCAACTGCTTTCAGTTTAATTTGGAACTGGGTTCCAAATTTTGATTTGAAATGACTTTGATATGAAAATTTTGTACAAGTTCTTGACACAAAGTTACAACTTGGTGTCAGTTGCTTTGAGCCTCTACTCTTTCCACTCAGAACAATTTGGTACTTTGTTTTTGGTATTAGTTGATTCCTGGAACAGATTAAAGATGAGTACTAAGACACCACCCTAGTTGGGCACAGTGGCTCATCTCTGTAATCCTAGCTGAGGCAGAATTGCTGTAAGTTCGAGGCCAGCCTACAGTATAAAGTGAGACCTTGTCTCAAAAAACAGAACCTCCCAAGTAACCCAAACAAAAATACCACTGTAGTTATAGTAACCACTGTAATTGTAATTAAATCTGCCTTGTTTGATTTGCTAATTGAACTCATTTAAATTTAAGCAATCTAAATTTAGCATTTTCTATGAAACTTCACTTACATTAACTGTCTTCTAAGTTCACTGAAATATATTAAGTATCTCCTGTATGCCAGGAACTTCCTCCAATACTAGAGACACAGGGATCAGAGCAAAGTGTCTGTCCTTTTAAATTCGAGAGCTATGTATCTGCTCAGAACAGGGTGTTGACTAAATAGGAACACCAGCTAAAGGTCGGTATTAAAATATGGTCACTTGGCTATGTAGTCACGAAGTGTGTACCACACAAACACTACTCGACTAGGGCACAAATAAGAGAATTCAGGATAACTCAAACCCTGTAGGAGATTGGAATCTATAAAAATTAATGCCAATAAAATCTTGAAATGATTTTAACATAATAGATTTTTTTTTAATTTACCCAATAGTTCACTGAAAAATGAGTGAATAATTTTGTTAAATTTTCTGGAAGGAAGCTAAGAAAAGGTTAGGGATATAGCTCAGTTGCAGAGGTCTTGCCTGGCATGTGTAAGGCCTTGGAGCTGATCCCCTGCATTTCAAGAAAGAAGATGTAATTTGACAGATGTTATTTGTAGTCTTTGTTTTGGTATAATTGTGAGTAACCATAGCTTTTATGAGGGAAAAGTGAGTAATGTTTATTCATGAAACAAATGCTACCTAAGCCACTGACAATAGTAAAATTATCTTATTTCATTCCAGGAATTGTCTACGTTAATGTTAAGCATTTGGCACTCATTTGAATTTTGACATTGTTGTCAGGCATATCCTAGCAGGATTTTCTTTGAATTGAAGTGGGATACCAGTGGCAGGTATCCATTCATATTTTATATGGCCAATTAAATCAGCGCGGTGGTGGAAGTTCTCTACTCTCTTCAGGACCTCTCTGTGATGTGAAGACGTTCACTGAGTTTTGTTCAGTCATGAAATTTGTCCATTCAGAATTTAATTTAAAAGTTATTGAGTGTCAAGGCCTTTGGAACAGTGGCTACTAAGCGGAGAACAAGTCCAGCTACTGCATTCCTGAATAGTCCTGACAACAGAATTTGTCCCATCTCATATCTTGACCAGAAGTTTGACTGGCATTCCAAGAAGGGATGTAATAACTTCATTTACATCTTGTTCTTCAAGATTAATAAACTGAAAAGGAGCATAGTCCTTTAATCTTTTATATAAATAGCTATTGTGAAATTTGTCATCTTTTTACTTGATTGGTTATAGAGAATTACTATAGAACCACCAGGGGGAGCTCAAGCCAAGCATCAAATCATCTTTGAAATTCTATGGAGCTAAATCATAGTTGGAATCAAATGTAACATTTTTGTGTTTAGAGAAACAAAATTTTAAAGCAAAATAAGAATACAGTAATTAAAATTGCTTAAAATATCAATTTCTTTAAACCACACAGTGTCTTGAATTTGATACAAGTATTTTCTATATAGTGAAGCACAGAAATCATATCACTAAAGCCAGGAGATCTGGAATTCAAATTAGGTAGTGCAGTTCTTTTCATGCCATCTTGCCTCTAAGGATGCATAAAGGTGCCACAAGAAATGGTGCTTTGGGGATAGAATACTTATTTTTTGGTTCAACCCATGATGGATTAGATTGATGTAGATCAGGATCAGAGAAAGAACTGATTTTAGTACAGAAATGGCTTGTAGACTCCTCAAACCCCTGAGCCTAAACCAGACTGAATTTTCCTAGGCAATACTTTATTAAGGATGGGCTGGTCAGCGGGAGGGAAAAGATGTAGTTCATGTTTGTTAGTGCCAGTGACTAATCAGAGAAACATGAATTGCAGTTGAAGTTCTAAGGTAGAAACAAGTAGTAACTTTGGCTGCACCTTTATATTGTGCAGTTATATTAATGTAGATATCTTTTCCCACTAGTTCACATGCTACATAAAATCTACACTGTATTTTTGCTTACAAAATTTGGATGTTTTCAAACTTTATATCCATATATTTGGGATATGATTTTTAAGAGATGGAGAATTTTAATTTACTGTCTATAAATGACTTGATTCAAACATCTGAAATGATCTGGCAGTGACGTTGATAATGGGTATTTAGACTTGTGAGGTGTTACCCACAAAATTAAATTGGAAGGACTAAAGAGATCTTAAGGAATTGCTAGATTTATAAATAGTATATTTGAGGGCTGGGGATTTAGCTCAGTTGTTCTGGAGCCTGCTTTGCAAGCACAAGGGCCTGGTGGGGTTTGATCCCCAGTAACTACATACTACATTGCAGGGCATGATGACTCATGCCCACCAGCACTCAGAACCACATACCACAGGTGGCTCACGCCTGTAATCCCAGCAGTTGGAGGCAGCCACAGGAGGATTGCTGAGTTCAAAGCTGAGTTCAGGACCAGCCTGAACTGCAAAGCGAGACTCTGTCTCAAAAAATTAAAAAAGAAATTTAAAAAATAAAATATAAATAGTACAATTGAAATTCAGATTTTGGCAGGTGGCTAATTTTATTAGCTAAGTAACTGACTTCTGGCCTCACCTGGTAGAGTGATTAACATTTGTGCTGGGCACAAAATACGATTCTGTTGATCTGTTTTAGCATCATATAAAAAAAAACCCCATTGCAGTATAGAGATATTTCACCTTTTTTGTTAGACTGATTCCTAGATAATTCATTTTTTTGGATGCTATTGTGAAGGGAATTGATTCTTTGATTTCTCTTTCATGGAATCCATTGTTTGTGTATACAAAGGCATTGACTTTGAGTGTTGATCTTGTCTGCAGTTATGCTGCTAAATCTAGAAATTAAGTCTAGCAGACTTTTGGTTGAGTTTTTAGGATCTTCTATATACAATATCGTGATCAGCAAATAATTACAGTTTAACTTCTTCCTTACCTATCTTTATTCCTTTTATTTCTTTATCTTGCCTAATTGCTATGACTAATGTTTCCAAAACTACACTGAACAAGAGTGGTGATAGTGGACATCCTTGTCTTATTCCTGACCTTACCAGGAAAGGTTTTAGTTTTTAACCATTCTGAAAAGGGAGATTGAAGAGGATATCAGAAAATGGAAAGACATCCCTTTTTCCTGGGTAGGAAGAACCAATATCATCAATATGGCCATATTGCCAAAACTATGTAGATTCGATGCAGTCCCAATTGAAATCCCAACAGCGTATTTCAAAGATCTAGAGAAAATAATCCAAAAATTCATCTGGAACCACAAGAGGACTAGAATAGCAAAAGTAATTCTAGGCAACAAGATTGTGGCAGGGGGTATCACATTCCCTAACTTGAAACTAAACTACAAAGCCACAATGATAAAAACAGCATGGTACTGACAAAGAAACAGACTTGAGGATGAGTGGAATAGACTAGAAGATCCAGAAATAACCCTAGATATACTGAGCCACCTCATCTTTAACAAAGGAGACAAATAACCTCAATGGAGGAAATATAGCCCCTTTGACAAGTGACGCTAGAAAAACTGGGTTTCATCCTACCAAAGATTAAAGCTAGATCTGTCTCTCTATGCACTAAGCTAAAGTCAAAATGGTTAGAGACCTTCATATTAAAATAGAAACACAATCTGCTAGAAAATAGGTTAGATAGAACTTTTTTTTTTTTTTTTTTTTGAGACAGGTCTCACTTTTGTAGTTCAGGCTGGCCCTGAGTTCATCCTTGAACTCACAGTAATCGTCCTGCCTTCACCTCCCAAGTACTGGGATTACAGGCGTGAGCCACCACACCTGGCATTGTGGGATGTGGTTCTGATTGCTGGTGGACATGAGTCTCACACCCAGCATTGTTGGTGACCAGAGATCAAACCCACCCTTGCACTTGCAAGGCAGGTGCCGGAACCACTGAGCTAAATTCCCGGCCTGATAGAACTCTTGAAGATATTGGCATAGGGAAAAACTTTATGAACAAAACCTCATCTGCCTGGAAACTAACAGAAAGAATTAACAATTGGGATCTCATCTTACTAAAAAGCTTGTGCACAGCAAGAGAAACCACTTAAGAGCAAAAAAGATAGCCTATAATATGAGAAATATTTACCAGCTGTTTCTCAAAGGACTACTCTCTAGAGTATACCAAGAACTTAAAAAAAATCAGCCCCCCAATTTAAAGACCCATTTCAAAAATAGGCATCTGAAATGAACAGACATTTTTCAGATGAAGAAGTAAAGGCAGCTAAGAAACATATGAAGAAATATTCAGCATCACTTGTCATTTGAGAGATGCAAATGAAAACAACTGAGATTTCATCTCACTACACAAAGAATGGCTGCTATCATGAAACCAACAACAGATGCTGGCAGGGCTGTGCGGAGAAAGGAACCCTTCTTCACTGTTGCTGGGAATGTAGATTGGTGCAACCACTATGGAGATCAATGTGGAGATTTCTTCAAAAGTAGGACTTGAGGTCCCATTTGACCCAGCTATCTTCTGGTAGTTATATACACAAAAGAATTAGAAGATTCATATCGTATCACAATGATATATGTGCACCCATGCTTATAGCAGCCCAGTTTATGATAGCTAAATCTGGAAACAGCCCACATGCCCATCCAGGGGACTGAATAAAGATGTGGGGTTCTTTTTCTATAAAATGGAATATTACTCAACCATAAAGTGATGAATTTGAGTCATGTATACTCAAATGGATGTGTCTTGAGGACATACTCATAAGTGAAATAAATAGGACACAGATGTATAAGTACTGTATCTTTTCTCTAGTATGAAAACACCAAAGGTGTAAAAATGCCAAAATGTATGACAGATAATGTGAAAGAGGAAGAAAATGTGCAAAAGGGAAAGGATGGGTAGGGGAAAGTAAAGAAGGGAAAGAAAAAAACTTCATAGAAAAAAGAAAAAAGTAACAAAGCTTGTGTGTCTAGGGGTGGAGGGTTTTAGGGAGGGCAGGGGAAAGGGGAAAAGATAAGAATCAAGATGTGTCACATACAGGTACACATTTTCAATGTTGAATGTGATCATAATGTATGTATAAAATGTACCAATAAAATCAATATTTAAAAGAAATAACAAAAAATTTCAACAATTCCTAATTTGTAGTTATTCTATAATGCTATAGTAATAAAACTATATGGTACTGGCACACAATTAATACATTAAAAAACCCCACCATACAAAGAGTATGAG
This sequence comes from Petromus typicus, assembly GCA_004026965.1. Classification (NCBI taxonomy): domain Eukaryota; kingdom Metazoa; phylum Chordata; class Mammalia; order Rodentia; family Petromuridae; genus Petromus; species Petromus typicus. The sequence goes on along the minus strand of PVIR01029016.1, from coordinate 2,668 downwards.
TTGTAGAAGAAAATTTGGGGGATGAGAAAGTCCTGCCAGGCCAAAGGCCGCTCAACTATCCTTAGGTGACTGTTAGGCAGCTAGAAATGGCCAAGACCAGGTTTGGGCTTGCTTACAAAAACTTAAAATTTACATAGTTGAATACTGAAGGTCTTTCCTTCCTCTTTTAGAGCACAGAGGAAATATAATCCAATGTCAAATGAGACTCATTTGATAGAATAATACTAAATATATCACAAAAACTAACATTTGGAGAATACATGTTCTGCTAGATGCTTTATATATTATTGCATCTGTCAAAGAATGTTGTGGGGGTCAAGGCTCTGATCCCTCATTTCAGAAGACAAAGTAGCTTGACGAGGTTACACTCCAGATTGTGTGATTGTGTGAGAAAAATTGTGTTGAGTAGAATGAACACCTGTGATCTAAAGAGGACCTTTGTCACGAAGATCCTGGATGCCGAGATGGGCAGGATCTGGACTAATACCCCATCAAGCTCAGGCTGGACAGCTTGGCTGGATGCTTGGTTGGAGAAAGCAGGATGGATTCAAATATCATGCTTGGAACTTATGTAGATAGCTGTTAAAAGTCCTTTTCAGTTGAACAATGCCCTGTAGAGAGTTGGCTATGTCTGAGATGTATTGTACTTATTTTGTTCTATCCAATCTTTTTGGCACTATGTGATTGTAGACATAAATATCATATTTTGATGGAAATAACAAAATCTGTAATCTTAATTTTGTTAATGTTACTAAATCTGGTATTCATTCAACCAAGTTCCGAGTTAAAGTATGGAGAAACGTTATAAACATCTGCTTTAAACAATGGAAGGGGTAAAGACTTTCAAATTTTAATTTAAAGAATGGCATTGTTTTATAATATATTAAGTTTATAATATGTAGAATGTATTTTATTTCCTAAGTGATGAATTGTCTTGGCATTATGCTATCTTATGAAACACTTTCTCACTCTCACAGTGTGTCTTTATAGTTTTCAATCTCAGCACAACCTTTAAGTGGTCTTAGTTGGGTGTTGTGTATCATTGTACAGTAACTGCTCATACATATGGAATTTCTGATCCGTGTAATAAAGTACATTTGTCATGGATCTTGTGATCTGCATACCTTTTGGCCGTTACTTCATAAATCTGTTGCATTGGAGAGCTGCTTTGTAAAGCAATGGTTGAAGCTGCTTTTAATAAACTAATATTTTGTGTCTTTTATATATAATCAACAGGGAATATTATAGACGTGTCTCTGTGGAGAAACATTCCACTAGACTTCTTTTCTCTTGGCAATAATGGGGGAAAAAAATAGCTTGGGAAAAACACAGATGTTCAAGAACATGTGTTATTTGCTCCTACAAGTCAGCTGAAGATCTTTTATATTGCTCCAGATTTTTTTAAAAAATGCTTTAGAGAAGAAAGTTGAGATGTGTGATGGGGAGAAGACAGTTACAAATTTCACTGAGAGACCAACACTGAATGTTATTTGTCAAAATTCTAAAATGCCTCTCCTTGCTCCAACAGAGAGGTGATGTTCTTGTACAGAGTTGCAGGCATTTGGCCAAAGATTGGTCATTCCCACCTGCTTCCCTGCTCAGACATAAGGACTTTGTTCTCATTTTAGTCTTTGTTCTGTTCCAAATTTCAAATCCGTGGTGTCTTCAGAAATGCAGGTATTTAATAATTGCAGTCCATAGCTACTGCCCTTTGCCCCTCTTCCTCCTTGAATTTGGATAGAGGCTGTTGCCTTTCTTGTGCTTTGGAAATCTGATCAATGAATCTGATCTTCACCACGTGGAAGCTGGTTTTATATGTATATGAATATTCTTGGAAAATGATTAAAAAGGGAGTATTAGGTGACATTGGTATGAATATCCTTTATAAACCTATGAATCCTGAAGAAGAATTGCTGTGAAAAGAATGGGAACAAGCTGTTCAAAATCTGCACTGAGGAAACAGGTTTTAAGTATAGCAGAAAGGATTTGGGTTACATATAAAGAAGAACTTCTTGAATACGAATGTGCTTAAAGTCAGGTATGGGTGAAAAGAGGCTGCCGCATTGTTTCTGGAGCAGAAACAAAGCATGAGAGAAAGAATGGGAGGAGGCAAGGGGAGAGATCAGAGCCGATCTGAGGAAGATGGCTTAACTGTAATTCTATCCAAAGGACTGAGTTCTGTTTCTTTCTGAAACCTGCGTCTCAGGATGTGGGTTTAAAAGATCACAACCGGAGGATCTGCTTTAGTCCTTAGAACCAAAGTGATACAGGGCCTCCAGGTCTGGCGACCTTTCCCATATAAATTCTAATTGAAAGGAAATGCTAAGATGTGACCAATGGATAAAGACCCTGATCCTTGGTTAATTCCCACCGTGTCATTAAGATCAGTGTAAGTACTGAGCTTACCACGCCAGGGAGAAACCTGACATTGCCCAAGTTCTTTTCATGGCAAGAGGTTGGTAGGATGAGTGGAGACTGTGGAAAGATAATGCTAGCTATATCTACCTGCTTCTGCTGCTCTTTTCATTTCGCTTTTCTTTGTATCCCTATATATTTAGACTTTCTCTTACAGTTTGTTTTTCTTACTTTTTTTTTTTTTTTTTTTTTTTTTTTTTTTTTTTTTTTTTTTTTTTTTTTTTTTTTTTTTTTTTTTTTTTTTTTTTTTTTT
>PVIR01029015.1:0-21449 GCA_004026965.1 Petromus typicus | reverse complement strand
TGTTTACATTTTCAGTTTCTCATATCAGAGAAAATATATTTTATTTACACATCTGTGACCTCTATTTCACTTATGAGTATGTGCTGAAAGTATATCAATTTGAGCATGAATGACTCAAATTTGTCATTCTTTATGTCAGAGTAATAATCCATTTTATAGAAAAACCACATCTTCATTAGCCAAAGTCCAGCTGATGGATATTTGGGTCTTTTCCAAGATTTAACTATCACAAACTGAGCTGCTAAAAACGTGAGTGCACATATGTCACTGTGATATAAATCTTTTAGTTTTTTCATTTATATCCTTAGCAGAGGAATAGCCCCATCAAATGGGACCTCTAATACTAGTTTTTTGAGGAATCTCTACATTGATCTGCCTAGTGGCTGTACCAATCTACATTCTCACCAACAAGGGAGAAGGATTCCTTTCTCCCCAGAGTCTCATCAGCATTTGTTGCTGGCTAATTTTGAGATAGCAGCCACTCTTTGTGGAGTAAGATGGAATCTCAGAGTTGTTTTCTTCAGCATCTCTCAAGTGACCAGTGATGTTGAGCATTTCTTCGTGTGCTTCCTAGTTGCTTTTACTTCTTCCTCTGAAAAGAGTCTGTTCCTTTCAGATGCCCACTTTTGAATTGGGTCTTTAAATTTGGTAGACTTGACTTTGTTAAACTCTTTATATATTCTAGATAGCAGCCTTTTATCAGAGGAACAGCTGGTAAAAAATTTTTCCCATATTGTAGATTGTCTTTTCGCTCTAGCAGTAATTTCTTTTGCTTTGCAGCTTTATAATAGGATGAGGACCAATTTGTTGATTGCTTCTGCTAGTTCTCATGCTATAGAAGTTTTGTTCATAAAGTCTTTCCCTAAGCAAATGTCTCCAAGACTTCTACCTAACCTGTTTTTCAAGAGGTTTAGAGTTTCTATTTTAATGTTTAAGTCTCTAAAGCATTTTGATTTTAGTTTAGTACACAGTTAAAGAGATAGGTTTAACTTTAGCCTTAGGCAGGTTAAAGCTCAGTTTTTTGAGTGCCATTTGTTAAAGAGGCTATCATTCCTCCACTGAGAATATTTGGCTCCTTTGTCAAAGATGAGGTAGCCTAGTGTATCTGAGTTGTTTGTGGATCTAATCTATTCCACTGATCCTCAGTCTGTTACTTCGCCAGTGCCATGCAGTTTTTAACACAGTGACTTTGCAATATAGCCTTATGCTGGGGATCATGATACCCCCATCATGTCACTGTTGGCTAGAATTGCTTTTTCTATTCCAGGTCTTTTGTGGTTCCATGTAAATTATCAGATTATTTTCTCTAAATCTACAGAATATGCAGTTGGGATTTCAGTTGAGATTAGATTGAATCTCTATAGGAGTTGTGTGCTTATAGCCATTTTGATGATATTGGTTCTTCTTATCCAAGAATAAGAGATGTCTTTCCATTTTCTGATATCTTCTAGCTCCTTTGTTAGAGTTCTGTAGTTTTCAGAGTAGAGGTCTTTCCCCTCCTTTGTTAGATCAATTTCTAGATATTTCATCTTTTGATGCTATTGTGAAAGGGTTTGAATCCCCAATTTCTCTCTTGGTGAGTGTGTTGTTTGTGTATACAAAGGCTGCTGATGTTTCTTTCCTTTGAAAGTCAGCATTGACTTTCTATCTAGCTATGCTACTAAATTTGATGATTAAGTCTAGCAGTTTTTTGGTTGAGTTTTTAGGATCTTCTATATAAAATATCATGTAATCAGCAAATAATGACAGTTGGACTTCCTTTTCTATCTGTATTCCTTTAATTTCTTTCTCTTGTCTAATTTTTGTGGCTAATGTTTCTAGCACTATATTTCACAGAAGTGCTGAAAATGGACCTCCTTGTCTCATTCCTGATCTTAGTGTGAAAGTTTCAGTTTTTGACCATTTAGAGTGATGTTGGCTTTTGGTTTCTCACATATGGCTTTTAGTAGGTTGAGATAAACTCCATATATTCCAATTTTCTACAGGGTTTTGAACACGAATGAGTGTTGGATTTTTTCAAACACTTTTTCTGCATCTATTGAAATGATCATATGGTTTTTGTCCTTTAATTTGTTAATATAGTACTTTACACTTACTGATTTATGTATGTTGAACCATCACTGCATCCCTGACATGAATCCAACTTGGTCCAGGTGTATGATATTCCTGATGATTCTCTGTATTCTGTTTTCCAGTATCTTACTGAGGATTTTTGCATCAATGTTCATTAGGGAGATTGGCCTATAGTTTGTTTTTGTTTCTGTTTTGTTTTTGTCTATTGGTTGTTGTTGTTGGGTCTTTCTTTCCTTTTGAATCAATAATGTTTATTCCAGGAATGTATTTGGGATTACTGCTTTCTTTTTGATTTAATTAAAGATTTTCAGAAGTAGTGACATTAACTCTTCATTGAAAGTTTTGTAGAAATCAGTGGTAAAGCCATCAGGACCAGGACTTTTCTTTGCTGGTAGGTTTTTTATTATATTTTCAATTTCAAATATTGATATTGAGGTATTTAACATTTTTATATCTTCTTCATTCAACTTTGGATGTTCATATGTCTTAGGAATCTATGCATTTCTTCTATGTTTTCCATTGTATGTGAGTACAGGTTTTCAAACTAGCTGTTTCTTATCCTCTGGACTTCTGCTGAATCTCTGGTGATTTCCCCCTTTTCATTCCTAATAGTATGAATTTGAGTCTTTTCCTCCCTTTGTTTGATAAAGTTGGCTAAGGCACTGTCAGTTTTGTGTATCCTTTCAAAGAACCAACTCTTTGATTATTTGATATTTTGTATCATTCACTTAGTCTCCATTACATTAATTTCTGCTCTGATCTTTAAAATTTCCTCCTTAGTAAAAACTCTGGGTTTAACTTGCTCCTCTGTTGGAAAAGATGTAACTTTTAGCATATTCTTTGGGCAGAACTCCAAAAGAAGTTGTGCAGATGTCCAGGTGGACATTGTGTCCTTATCATAGTCACAAAGGCGTTACTGTTTTCTTGCAAGCAAGACTGAGTAATCAGACAGTAATTTAAGGGTTACGATGTGTTATTGGAAGGATGTAATGTCCTTATTTGTTTCTCTTAGTCAGTTTTGGTTTGAAATCTATTTTGTCTGCAAATAGAATAGTCACACTTGCTATTTTTGCAATTTTGTGTCACATGGAAAATTGTTTTCCATCCTTTTACTTTCAGACTATGGCTTTCTTTTTGAATTAGGTGTGTTTCTTGCATGCAGCATATTGTTGAGTCTTGTTTCCTAATCCATTCTGCCAGCCTGTGAGTTTTTATTGAACAATTGAGGCTACTGATATTAATGGTTATGGCAGATAAGGTCTGATTTATGCCTGTAAAGTGTTTTCCTGTTCTTGGCTCTTTTATTGTTTGCTGTTCCCCTTTACATTCATTTTTTTGCCTTGCCCAGTGAGTGCATTCTGTTGGGTCTCATGAGTTTATGACCTTCATTGTTTCTTTCCAAGATATTCTTCAGAAATTTTTTGGAGTGCAAGTCTTATATTTATGAAGTTTTTCAGGCATTCTTACTTCCCCATCAATTTTGAAAGATAGTTCTGTTGAGTACATAAATCTAGTTTGGAGATTGTTTTCCTTCAAGACTTAAAACACTTCAATGCAGGCTCTCTTGCATTGGGCATTTGCATTGAAAAGTCTGCTGTGATCCTCATGGGCCTCAATGTGTATATGATTTTTGTCTTTTCTCAAACTGCTTTTGCTATTTCATTCTTTTGATAGATATCTGGAACACTGATAATTATATGCCTAGGTGTAGATTTTTTTTATATCATGGCCTATTGGAGTTCTATGTGCCTTATTTTTCCGTATGTCCAGTTCTTTTCCTTTTCCTGTGAAGGTTTCTGCCATTATATCTGTGAACAATTTTATGCGGTTTTTGTTTGTTTGCTTATTTTTGTTTGGTTGGGTTTTTTTGTTGCTTGTTTGTTTGTTTGTTTTTAATGTATTTTGCACTGTCTCCTCCTTCTTAAGTGACTCCAATCAATATTATGTTATTCTTCTTTGAATTGTCTAGTAGCTGCTGGATTGATTTCTCATGATCCCTTGTCATTTTCCATTGATTATTCCTTTCCTGTTCATTGGCTGGAATCCTGTCCTCTAGGTCTGAAAATCGGTCTTCAGCTTTATTTATCCTACTTTGCAAAATTTCATTCTCATTTTTGATCCCCTGGAACTTTGTTTGAAGCTGTTTAAAAGGTTCTATTGCTTTTGTTATCTCAGATTCTGTTGTGCTCCTGGTCATTTTTTTTTTTTAAGACGAGGTCTGGCTTTTGTAGTTCAAGCTAGCCCTGAGCTCAGACTTGAACTCATAGAAATCCTGCTGCCTCTGCCTCCCAAGGGCTGGGTTTGCAGGCATGAGCCACTATTCATGGTACTGTGGTATGTCGTTCTGATTGCTGGTGGACTTGAATCTCCACACCAGCCATTGGTGTATGTGGTTACCAGGGATCAAACCCAGGCTCTTACACTTGCAAGGCAGGCACCAGAACCACGGAGCTAAATCCCTGGACTTAATCATATCTTTCACTGTGGACAGTATGTCTGTTTTCATCGTAGAGAACAGTTCTGATTTCCTTTTTACTAGGTCTGCTTTTGTGACCAGCTCAGAAAGTCCTGATGATTGAGCTTCAGTTTGCTCCATTACCCTTTACCCTGAATTCCCCTGTGGTGATGTTCAAAGTGTCTGGGTTTTTTAATCTTCTCTTACTTCTATTCTTTGAGTCTGTATCAAAAGTCATGGCACAATCTCTGCAGCACTAACCCAGACTCTCTCACATGGGAATGGGGGTCATGAGGCTTCTGGTCCATACTAGATGGCAGGAAGGCTGCTGGCTGGCTGCTGAGGTCAGTGTGCAACCTCCACATCACTTATCCAGACTCATTCATGGGGAATGGAGGCCCCACTGGCTTCTACTGTGGTCCTGATGACAGGAAAAATGCTGGCTTGTGGTGGAAATCTCTGTGAAACCTTACCCAGACTCTCTCACTATGGAATGGAGGTTTTGTAGGTTTGTAGTATGGCCCCGATGACAGAAAGGTTGCTGGTGCTTTGCAGAACTCACTGCGGGACCTCCACAGAGCTTACCCAGATTTACCCTCAAGGGAATGGAGGTCCTGGAGGCTTTGGGGTAGGTCCCTATGAGAAGAAGCATGCTGATTGTCAGAGGAAGTCACCACATGACCTCTGTGGCATTACTCAGTCTCACACGTTGCAGAATGGAGGTCCCCAGAGCCCATTCAAGATCATAATATTGCCAGGTACAGTGGCTCACACCTGTAATCCTAGCTCTTAGGAGGCAGAGACAGGAGAATTGCTGTGAGTTCAAGGCCAGCCTGGACTATGCAGTAAGTTCAAGGCCAGCTTGAACTATAAAATGAAACACTATCTCAAAAAACTAAAAAGAAAAGAAAAGAAAACAAAAATCATAATTTTAAGCGTAATAAATATTACACACAAAATTAAATATCACATTATTTATCTTGTGTGAGAAACTCAAAGTGTAATATATATTAGATACAGTTCCAAATCTCTTATAATGAAATGCTATTGTTACCGATGGAAAATAAGTACTAATTTTAAAAAAATAGCATAGGAACAAAGTAATGTATTTCATCTTTGGAAGAATTGCTTTTTAGAATCTCAGATTATATTAATTAGATGATCAGAAACAATTCATTACTGGAATTAGTTTTGAAGAATGTAATGTCATTAATTAAAATTGGCATAAATGAAATCTTTTGAATTTCTAGTAGAATCAATGCATTATCTTTATTTTTGTTTTGTCATCTACACAAAATAATATTAATTATAAAGGGCTTAAAGCAAACTTGAAAGGCTAAACTTTTGACCTAGAGGACAGGTCATGTTGCACAGTGTGATACATTAATGTGACACCTGCAGCTGCCCAGATGAAGTTCTAAAGATACTGCACAGTCTCCTACAAAAACCTTTCGATTATGCACTAGTTTTCCAGTATGCTGAAATATATTTTGTTGGTTGTGTTCACATATCATAGAGAATAGCACAAAGCCTTCCACTAAAGGAAATGAAGATGAGAGATAGGAACAAGAAGAAAACCACCCATTGAGATAAAAGCAATAAATAACTTACAATGGTCAATCCCTTACTATCTTTGAGAGTTCTCAAGCTCGAGTATCACTACTGTGACAATTACATTTCAAAGTAGGCTTTTGGAGAAACAAGCATTCAAGCCATAAAACTTAAGGAACTTCTGATTTTCAATTTATTAATTAAATTACTAACTTATGAAGTAATTATATCAACTATTTTTACTTCAGAAAAAGTTGCTACTGAATATAAAATACATTTGCAATATAAAATGTTTAGTAAAACACATTATCAAAGACATGCAGTTCTCTCTGAGTTAGTTTCTCAATAGCATTACTCAGTGTCCATTTTTCAAATACATCTCATGTGAGTACAATCTATAGTTTCCTAAATTTTCAATTAACACTGGATATAATGTAGCAGCTCAGTTCTCACTGCTGAAGAAGAGAGTGTGCATTCAATATTTCTGTGCTTACAATTGGAATCCAAGGATTTGGCTCATGTCAGGCTCTTGTGTCTGAGATCACTTATTTTTTATCAGTTAAGGCACTATACTCTTAATGGGATATATTGGTTACATGCTATATAGAAAAGGCTGTCAGAGAATTCAAGTTACTTTTCAAGTTACACCTGTTTTATGAATATAAATTCTGTCTATGGAAAAAGTCTCATACACTGCCCAATGAGATCATGACCAAAAAAAAAAAAAAAAGTCAAAGAAAATACATTAGAAAAAGAAGTCCATCCTGGCTTGTTTTAATATAACAGTAAATTGCAGAAGTGATAAATGGGGACATTAAGGAACAGACATAAACTAATGGGTGCTAAGTAAAGCACAAAATGTGCATTAGTATATCTGCCTTTATTTCTTTTCTAGCCTAAATACCCTTAGATGATTGTGTTTATTACACAAAATTTGCACCTCTCACAAGAAGTTTCCTCTCTTCTGTGGAATCTTATATGTGAGTAAATGTCACAAATAAAACAAAGCCATAAAGATCAAGAATTTCACTTTTAATGTTGTTCTAGCTCAACTATTGGGGACAAGAACCACCTCTTTCTATGCCACTCTTATCCTCAGTAACAGTATATAGTACTTATATTAATGTAGCCTAAGTCCAAATCAAGTTTTTGGTCAATTCAGTTTTCTCTTGTATAGAAAACTACTCTAAATTTGAGCATTTGGTGAAATTTACTTTGATCTATCTTGATTATAGTGACTGGGAGCCTGAGCAAGACAGCCGTTGTGTTGCTTGGAGTCATATACAGTTGCAGCGAGATGGGATCTCAGTCTAGAGTCTGTCAGTGCCTGCCCTGGCCAGGCATCGCTCTCTCTCAGTCAGTTCACTTGGTTCTGGGAAAGTCCAAATTGCATGACAGCGTGCTCCATGAGCATGGCCCTTCCTACCAAGGAGCTGAGACAGAATCTACAAGGATGTTTTTGACTGTCATGAGCAGTAATATTGTCACATTATCTAAACTTTATTTTAGACGAATTAGTCAGTGTCCAGCCAAATTTGAGTCAACAGATGGGCATTTGTACTAGGACTGGTTTACTGAGCAACCATCTTTAAATTAATTTTTCTAAAATGTTCTATTTTGTTTCACACATTTATGTCATCATTTTATTTTGTTAATCCAGCTCCTCACTAAAATTCCTGTGCTTCCATTACTACATTACCAAAACCTGTCTTTCTCTTGTCATTTGTGTTCCTCTCTTCCTACATGTTGTTTGCTGGTTGTCTTTCCAGTACCATTTATAGGTTATTTTTATGTATTTGCCATAATTTTCTAGCCTAGAAGATCTTCTTAAATGCCAAATCTGTTGTCCAGGGGATCTTATTTGAAAATCCCAATCTGCATACATATAGTGAGGACTGATCAAAGTTCATAGTCATTTCACAGAGAAAGGCAAAGAAGACAACTGAAGGAAGTCACATGGGATCAGAAAATGACCCAAACTTGAGCCCTGTTGATTGCTCCTTGGCTCTCTTCATTCACTCAATTTGCCTTGCTGCGCACATTTCTCCATTTTACACTACAGGATATCATGAGAAGCTCTGTCACACAGCTTGCTAAAAACCATTTTCTTTCAGACTGCAGCATTTCTCCTAGCTTGTAGTATCAGCCATATCAAAAAAGAAAATTGAACTAGCCTACTGTGACTTATTTAATGAGTTTATATTAGTTCCTCTCCATCACCACTCTTCTTTATAGGTGTTTCAACACTATTCCTTTATTAATAGACTCTGGATTTTTTTTTCGAAATTAACATGAAGATCTCTGCTTTGAAGAGTATAATTTCTTTTTGACCTCAATACTCATAAATGCCTTTGTCTATTTTCACATTCCATTCATATATAGCAGTGATGATTCTACATTTTAACAAAAACATCTCCTACTGCCATAATTTGTTTCCTATTCCGTAGAATATATTCTTCTCCCTTAAACTTCCTCTCTTATTTGGGATTTGAAATTTCTCTTATCACTAGCAAAACACTAAGTTTTTCATTGGTGTTGTCTTTCTTTAACGAAAAAAATGACACAATGTGAGTGGGATTTTTTGAATCTCATTCTTAGAAATATAATGTGCATCTCAAATGTTGTCTGACAAGTATTTGGCTCTCATTGCTCTGAGCATAACTAAAAATCACCTTTCTTATCCTGTGTTAGTTTTAATTTTCTCTTATAAAAGCCAATTTATTGTTTGAGATATGTCTGCTTCTTGATTATATCCTTTTCTGTTTTTACACAAAAAATTCAGTTTGAGCTTAACATAGAATTCTTTGTAAAACCCTATCAGACATTTTAAGTATGGTTGATAAGTGATACCTTGCTTTTTCTCATCAAACATTTAAAGTGACTCAATTTAATTGTCTTCCAAAACTCGTCTTCAAAGAAAATACTTGTGATTATGTTTGAAATTTATTTTCTTGAACAAGCTCCAGTATTTTTCTAGTACTTTTCATGTACTGAACAAGCAACAAGAGATTTTCTTATAATTTGGGTGTGTTCATTTACAGTTTAATATGTAAAGGCATGATTATACTCCTTTTTTTTTTACAGTAATTCTCTAAATCCACATCCAGAGCCCAAAGGAAAGTTCTCTCTCTTCTGTTGATTTTTAGTTCAATTTCATTATGATCTCATAAAATATGGGAAGTTATCACTTTCTTTGTATGTTTATATTTGTAATGATTTTCTGTATAGTGTAATTATTTTGGAAAATGTATATTCCACAGTAGCCAATGGGTTATTCTGTGGATGTCTATTAAATGTATTTATCTATACTATAAATTAAGTTTGATGTTTCCTTTTTTTTTTTTGAGACAGGGTCTCGCTTTGTAGTTCAGGCTGGCCCTGAGCTCAGCCTCAAACTCACATCACAGCAATCCTCCTCCCCAGTGCTGGGATTACAGGCATGAGCCACCACACCCGGCACTGTGGTATGTGGTACTGGTTGCTGCTGGGCATGAGTCTCCACGCCCAGTATTGTATGTGGTTACCTAGGATCGAACCCTGGTCCTTGCTCTCCCAAGACAGGCGCCAGAACCACTGAGCTAAATCCCTGGCCCTTCCCTAAGTATTTTAAGAGGTCTGGAGGACCTAAATACTGGTGGGTATTGAGTTCACTCAGTATTATTGTATAGTGGTGCATCATTTCTTTTATATCTTGTAATATTTGATCAATAAAATTAGGCACTGTGTCTATGCATGTCTTTCCCATTTGACTGACCTGTGATAGCCCATAACTGGATGCTGTTCAAGTTGTTCTTGATGTTGCTATTGTTTTAATGAATTCGTTTTGCTTGAGTCTTTCATTAGAGAGTACAAATCATTTATAATCAAGGTTATTTTTGAAAATATATAATGGTTTCTCTCATTTTCTCGTTTTAAGTGTGTATGTATGTATGTATATTGGTGGTATCAGGGATAGTACTCAGGCCCTTATGCTTCCAAAGTAAATATGGTCCCACTTGAACTAAATCCCAATGTTCGTGCTTTTCTTAAGTTAGCTTTAAATTATTTATGTTTATTTATTTCTCCTTTATCGTAGATATTTTATGAAATCAAGTTTTTTTATTATTTTTGATTGTTTGTTCGTTTTTTGTTTTTGTTTTTGTTTTTTGTACAACTGGCCATTGGTCATGAACTCTTTTAACTTATGTTTAACTCTGTCTTTATTTCATCATTGGTCCTGTAGGGTACTTTTGTTCTAGACAGTAGTCTATATTAGCAATTCATCTATTACAAAGCTAGTAATACATTATTTCATGCATTTCTGGATTTTAAAGTTTCTGGTAAAAATCTGCTCTTACTCCAATGGGTTAGCCTTCATACATAACTTGGAATCTCTCTCTCACAGCTTTCAATATTTTTTATTATCCTTCTGGCAATTTAACTCTGACATTCTAAATGTTACCTGCATCTGGGTGTCTATAAGTTTCATAAGATGTGAGAAGTTTTCTACCATGGTTTTTATTGAATAGGTTTTTCTACTCCATCACCCTGTAGTTCATGTTTATCCTCTAAACTAATTATTTATCATATTATTATCTTAATCATTTCCATAATTTGTCTGTAATTCATATACAGCTTCTTACATTTTCTACATTATTGCCTATATCTGATCATTCATCACCCATGTCTTCAAGCTTTGACATTCTTTATTCCACCGAATATATGCTGTTGTTGATGACTTGAATTTTTTGACTTATTGAGTTGTTCTTTTCCAAGAATTATGATTACTTTTTTCAGAATTGCTATCTCTCTGTGGAACTTCTGCTTCAAAAGTATACAGTCTTATTTAATTATTTTGGGTGTTTATTTGTATTCTCTTACATCTTTGGTCAAATCAAACTTCTGAATACATTGCCTACAAAAGTATTTCATTACCTTTGGATTCAGTTACTGAAGAGTTAATGACCCTAGGAGGAGGCACATTGATTCGGTTTTTCATATTTCTTTGACACTTATTTTGAGAACATTATAAAATTTTATCTTTTGAAAAATATTATATTTCGTGCATTTACTTGTGGACTTTACATTTTATTTACTATGCTAATTCTCTCCTTTCTGTTACATCTTCAGCAGTTGACTCTACATAGGTTTGGGTTTTGTATCAATGAATCTACAATACATGGTAAGTTAAAAATATTTGAAAAAAGTGCATCTGTACTGGACATGTGCTAGGGTTCTCAGCAGATCAGAATCAGTGGAAGATCCGTGTGGTGTATTAGGTAGGTTTACAGAATGAAAGGCAAGGTTGCAGTGTGTGCTGGAGAAGCAGAAGATCCTGTAAGAGGCAAAGGCCAAGACCTGGAAGCTCACTGTGGTCTCTAGTGTATGTGTTGGATGTCTAAGTAATCTGTGCTGAAAAACTATAAGAAATTAGAGACCAAGGTACAAAGATGAAGACAGAAGCTCTTTCAGAAATGAACAATTTCTTCTTGTTTTCCTTTCTACTCTGTGTAGGATCCAAACTGATTCATCAGTGACATGGACATGTGAGGTGTTGCCTGCTCTTTCTGCTGAACTACATACACGTCAATCTTCCAGACAGCCTGGGCATTATGAATCTGCTGAAGTTTTCTTTCCTCACCTTGAACTGACATATCAGGATTAACAATCATATTGTCATTGTCCCCTAATATCATACAAGCAATACTTAGACAGCATTTTCATTTTATTAGGTTGTAAAAGTAATCTAGACTCAATTTAAATTGGACATAAGGATATACAGAAAGGATATATAAAATGCCACATCATTTTACAGAGGGACTTATGCATCTTCTGATTTTGGTAGCCACAGGGGTTCCACTAACCAGGCTTCCTCAGACACAAAAGGACAACTTTTCCCATTAGTGGCTATAACCTGCTCAGCCTGCCGTCATTGACATTTAGGCATGAATAATCCTTGTTGGAGATGAAGAAAATGTGCTGTATTGTGCATTTTAGGCTGATTAGCAGCAACAACTCTGGACACCTTCACCTTATGCCAGTAGCAATTTGAATTCCATGCCTCGCTTTATGTCAATAAAATAAATATCTCTAGACATTGTTGAATATTCTTTCTCTAAGCTGAATATGGAATAAATTGCACTTTATAGTGAAGCACTGACATATATGGGGAGAAGAATTTTCCATTTTAATTCTTTATCCTGCTACTTTAATAAAGCCTTCAAAAGTTGTCTTTTCTCATCAATTACATTGGATTCATTCTTATGTCTATAGTTGTTGTAGTTAATGTGAATGATATTAAATAAAATCCATGATATAGTGTTTCCCTTCTCTTTATACAGAGTAAATTTAATTTTTCTTTTTTAGAAGACATGAGTTTCTGGACCAAGGATATGTCTCAATGGCTCTGCTTCCTGTCTGACAAGCTGAAGGTTTTGGGGTTCAGTCCCCGGTATCACATACAGTTTAACATACAGTTTCAAATGTGATTTTTGAGAAGTTGATATGAATGATATGTTAAATATTAATACAATTCTTTTTACACTGCTTTGACTTTTTTGCATATGACTTTGATGCAAAATAATTACTTTTCAAAAGCC
Source organism: Petromus typicus (assembly GCA_004026965.1). Taxonomy (NCBI): domain Eukaryota; kingdom Metazoa; phylum Chordata; class Mammalia; order Rodentia; family Petromuridae; genus Petromus; species Petromus typicus. Next base: position 8,792 of record PVIR01029015.1, on the reverse strand, counting down.
CCAGTTCTTTTCATGTTGTATCATTTGTGTCTTTCTTATGTGTTGCCATTTGATTATTTTATTTGCAGTACTTTTTTTACCTATTTTTTTCCTGTTTCATTTTCTTCAATATCTTCATACAATCCTTTCCATTCCTCATTGAATTCTTAATAGACATAATCAAACCTTACAAATTGTTCCTACATTCTGAAATGGTTTTATTCCTTATTCAATAACTTTTATAAAAATTTCTTTAGAAATTTTACATTTTCCCGTACCACATTTACTTTTGTATCTATATTTGCTTGATTTATTATTGAAGTTTGCTGGATGGGTTGTTATTTTTTATCTGCACATGAATATGCATCTTTTATGTTTATTGCTTGTGATCACTGTGACATATCTACTTGTCTTTAGGAGCAGCTGCCTACAGTACTAATAAGTTCTGGGTATCTCTTTCGATGACTGAGATATAGCTGAGGCAGCAGAGGAGAGAGAATCTACTGCAGCTGTGGGTGGCACTGACCAATAAGTGTGGAACTTGGGCATAATTTTGGAGGAGCTCCACCACTGTCCTTGAACACTTTTCTCCAGTCCTCTCAGGCTTCCAAAACAGACTGTTCCACCGTCCAGTGCAGCCCCTGAGCTTTCCAAAGCTCCCTCATACTGGAGACTCTCCAGTGAGCTCCCCTGCCTTGGACGGTGGTCTTCTGGATCCACCACCTCTCCCATTCCTATGAAGAACTCACAATAAGACACTGGTGAAGATTCTTTTTTTTTTTCTTATAGTAACAGTGCTATTGGTACATATTTTCTTGTTTGCATTCATTGATAGAAAAAAATATATGATGGTTATAGCAGTGGAATCTACTAAATATATTGCATGAACATTTGATTTTTCAGCTTGCAGACAAATTCTGTTGGAACAATAAAGCTCTGTTTCCCATTATACAGTTTCTTCTCCTTTTGCTTCTCACTTTCTGCTTTCTTCACTCGTGTAATGATATGATTCTCAATATTTTCTTCATTCTATCACTAAATCACAAGGGACTTTTTTCTGTTCCAAAATAATTTTTCATGAAACGACATCTTTCTAAGACTTTCAGATTCACAGATTTTAGGAGCTTTCACTCTCTAAACACCATTGGACAGTGGTTTGATTCATTAGCATGATCTTGTTCTCAGCATTTCTATTGGTAGCAAGTACTGTATTTCTATTTTTTACTTTTTGTCATATTAGGGATTGAACTCAGGTTCTTGTGTTTCCAAGGGAGACGTGGTACCACTTGAGCTAAATCTCTGGCTCTGTATTTCTAGAATGAAGGTTTGTTGACAATATTTTTATTTTCATTTCTACAATCCTACTTCTCTTTCCTGTTATTTACTTGCTACATATATGACCATGATGTGTCCCCTATATTCAATTTTATGTCTTATACTTATGCATTTATACATTATCCCACATATTTTATATGATACATAAATTTCCATATAGATATGTAATTGTGCAAATTACAGTTTTGCAACTCAACTTGATAATATCTACTTGTAACGTAAAATCATATGTATGGGTGAGAAAATATTCTCCCTGTTTGATCTTGTATGTAATTTAAAAAGTTTCACTGAGTAATTTAAATTTCGGTCCATGGTATTACACTAGAAATTTGAAAATAAATATTTTAATTTTAAAGTCACTCAATCAAAACAAAACGTTAACTAAATATATAAGGAAAACCCATTACACAAAAGTCACAGTATAAATCTTGCAAATGACTACCAGAAAAAAGATTAAATACTAATTATATTACAAAGTTAAGTAAACAATGTCACTCAGCTATACATAAAATATTTCAAAATTATGATAAAATTAGTAGCCAAAACAATACTTGTTTATGCCATGTTATAACTGTTAAGTAATTATAAATTCAGAACTTAACATTTAAAATAATAAAAAGAAATGAAAACACACAAGTGAAATAACTCTATAGATTTCTCCTCACCAAATTAAAAAGACAATCAAAATTTAAAAGAAAATATGGAATGAAGAGCAAGAGAAATTCACCATAAAGCTCTTAACATGAAATGTAATGACTGTGGTTAGTTCAGATAATAAAGAAACACATTTCCAACAATATATAACATTTGAATGAAAAGAGAGGAGAAAATTTAAATTCCAGTGACAACAATGAAATAGTTTTAGGTGACATGAAATATTTATAAAAATTGGAAACAAACCTCAATAAATTTTTAACTTAAAAATTTTAGAAACAGGTTTTGCTGTTATGCTGATCTAGCAAAATTGGCTAGCCTCTTTCCTAACATCAGTCCCAGACCAGAACAAAAGCTGAAGCACCACATAAGGACTTACACCTTGGGGAAAATACCTCTTGAGCAGAAACATGTCTTACTAATGCTACTGTTAGCTTGTTTCAACAGGCAGATAGGTACCACTCTAATAAGAGGAAATAGATACTATGACATTCTTCTCCTATGTAACACTACCTTATTTTTGAATGTTCACTGCCTAAGCCTACCTCTGGGCCAAGTCAGATTTCTGGAATAAAAGAAACTGTGTCTTATCCACTGAGGAAAACACATGATAACTGAACAGCTTCTAGAATTTTCTTCCCAAACACTAGTCCTCTGAGTATCCTTGACATGTGGAGAGCAGTTAAAAGGGTTTTCTCCAGGTCTGTTTCTCCATAGTGGTAGATGGTAAAGCCTGAAAGTGATTATTTCTTTTTCTTAGTTTAAAAATAAAGTAATACACTATTGTCAAGCTTATATATTTTTCAATAAAATACCTTTATACCTATGTTAAGTACACTGTGGTTGACTCAAATAGAGGTCTGACACTAAGACTTTTTCTCAGTACATTCATTTTTCAAAAGTCTCAACACCTTCAATAAAAATATAAGCTCATAGACCTAAAGCATTTGAGTCCAATGAGCTCATATCATCAAGAAAAAAATAACCAATGAGATACATTATCAGAAAATAAATAGATAAATTAAAGATTTAAAATAGTTTAATTAACATACTAAAGGCAATGAAATTTCATCAGAAAGATGAAACTAAGAGAAAAATTAAAATAAGGAAAACATGTAGCTACAAGAAGTGAAGAATAAAATAGTCTGATGATAAGCCACTTTGTCTTTGGTTGATGTTTGAGTCTCACCATCACAGATAGTAAATATTAGATAGTGCCAAATTAGCAGTCAGCCAAAGACAATGATTTTAGAAAAATTAGAGGCTACTAGAAAAAAAAAAAAAGATTGCTATGGAAAAAAAATAGATTGTAATATAAATTGTAAATTTTGGAGATTTTTAAATATGTAGAATTATTCTATGTACATTCTCTAGGAATATGTCTTATTGGAACATAATTATTCATACAAGAGACCAGGTGCAAATAGTTCTTTAAGTAGGATGAAAGAATTTTGGGAGATTTTATATGGCCTACTGACCACATTCTTTCAAGTTCTTCCACATATCGGTTGTATCTGTACATCTTGCAAATGTTATATATTCTGAGTTTTTAATCTTTTGGTAAGAAAAGTAGAACAAATTATAGAACAATATGTTTAAGGAATGTATTACATGAATGAAAAATATTGAGAAAGTCACTAAAAAAATAAAATAATAAATATACAGTAAAAATAATTGTAAAAAGAGTAGTGATAATAGGCAATCTAGTAATAGAAATTCCAGAAATAAATATAATGAAGAGTAGATATGTAAAATGAGATAAAATTCTCAAATTACCAAATAAAATAAAATTAAGAGACCTCATAAAGAGGGAATAAGTGCAGTAAGACAAAGCTCACCTATAATTTATAGTAAGATATTATAAGAGGCTGAGAATTTAGCTCAGCGGTGCTGCACCTGCCTGTCAAGTGGAAGATTTTGAGTTCAATCCCCAGTACCGGAAACAAAACAAAACAAAAAGATGTTATAATATAAATGGTAAAGAGAAGATTCTTATAGCATTCAAAATGCAGGAAGAGATTATTGATGGAAATGTACTATATTTTCCTACAGCCACATTCTGTGGAAGATGAGAAATAGTATTTTCAAGGATGAAAAGAAAAGATTTTCAAAGGTAGATTTCCACAACAAGCACAAGTATCATTCAGATATGAGTTCACCGTGAAGATTTTCTCAGTCATACAGGTCTCAGAAGTTTTTGCATATAGAAATACAAAAAAGTTTAGAATGAGAAACTTAAAATAGGTCACAGATGTGTAAATATCGTATCTTTTCTCTGGTATGAGAAAATGAAGTTGTAAGTGAGTTGTAGAATGTATAGTTGACATTGTTAAGTAGAAAATATTTAGAAGGAAAGAGAGTGTAAAGGTAAATAATGAGGGGGAAATGAATGTGGTAATAATAAAGAAAAAAGAAAACAAAGATGTGTATATAGGGGGTGGGGGTTGCAGGATGGGGGAAAAGGGAAAAAATGAGAATCAAGTCATGTCATATTCTGGTACAAACTCTCAATGCTGAATGCGATTATGATGTGTATTCATAATGTACCAATAAAGACAATTTTTTTCTTAAAAAAAGAAAAATTTAAATTTGTTCAGCAAAAATATTCTTATAGATAATCCAATATTTTAGGAATTCAATTTTGTCCTTAAAAGGAAAAAATAAAAATAAGAGCCACACAATTAAAACACAAATAAATACATTTATAAGAAGTAAAAGTTAATATTTCAGATCACCATCAAGTGAAATCAAGAAAAAAAGAAAGAACAGACAATAGCATGACTATATAAAATAGGAGAGATATTTACTTCCTATTTTTATGTTCTCAACAAGGATTCTCAAGGCTCTTGTGCTTTTTTTTTTTTTTTTTTAAGTAGATCCCACCAAACTTAAAAAATATCATCTCAATCTTTCGGACTTTCACAAAGAATAAAAAGAAGTTACGCTTCAATTCATTGTAGAAAATCAATTGGTCCCTAATAATAATACTGGAAACTATATTACATCTGCTTGAGGGATTGTCTGTTCTGAAATTCGTCAACATGAAGAATGATCTCTAGAAGTTAGCTGGTGACTGTATCACCAATGGCAAGGGCAGAAAATGAAACATTGCTGTGTCCCTGGGGGAAGTATGACCATGATGAACAAGTACAACTTGTTAAAGAGTCAACTGTTACATGCTATTCACAGAATGAGACAGGACCTCCAGGCCACATTTTCTAAGAAAAGGACGTGAGTAGAAAGAGCACAGAAGTTTCTATCTGCCTCTTTTCATCTGGCATAAGCCTCTGTCAGAAAATTTAAGTGGTCTTAGAAGGGAACAAAGGGAACATATAAAAAATAAGGGTACAAATCTTTTCTTTTTCCCAAGCAGACAAAGTCTGACATGAATTTTGGAGAAAAATCTATGTAAAATTAGATATAAAATACATGTTTTTTGTTTCTGAAGAATACATATTCTAAAAGACTAAAAGTGTGATAAGTTTTTTTTCTTTGATTCATAAAATCAACAAAAATACAAAGGAATATTACTCAGAATGTTTACTAAAAAACAAGTTTACAAAATAGTAAATTTGAAAACTATAATAAAAGAAACACTTTTCTATTATTTATGAATGTTGTTAGAGACAGAATCTATGGATTTCCACCAAGAATTCAAGATAAGCTTTCTCTTTTTTTTTATGACACTAAACTGTAAGGGTTTTGATTTTACTTTTTAATGAAAGACAATATTAATGTTCAATATGATTAAGTTTATCTGTATTTTTATATTAGTTTAATCCCACTGGTAACTTATCAAATAATATTAACAAAGAAATCAACAAAAAACATAGAATGAAGATATCATTTAATTTCAAAAATTATTTTATTTAAAATAAAATTAGAGAAGCTTTTGTTTGAAGAAATTTAATAGTAAAAATTGGGTATCACTTAGACTGATCTAATCTTTCATTTATACAAATGTGTCCTCTGGACAAAAGAAAACAAATATGTTATTTTGATGAATGCTATTAATTGGGCAAAAAGTTTCTAATCACTAAAGCCAGTTCTCTAAATACTGAAGAAAAAAAAAGGCTGATTCTTTAATTTATCTTAATGATTCTAATTGCCAGAGAAACAATTCTGTTAATGGGATCAGTATCTGACTTATGACAACAGGTTACAAAATTGAATTGGCATTTCTTAGTGTGACATGAGATTCATCCAATTTACTCCAAATTATTGGAGTAAAATTACGTCCAAGACACAATTTAGAATATACCAAATAAGAGAATACTTTTGTTAGGCATTTCTAGGAAAATAAATTGTCAAAAAAAAAGTTGTTGGAAGCAATAATCCTTTGAGTGCAGAGTAGAGAGAAACTGTCTGAACAGCAGGAGTCAGAGAAGCCCAGAGGACAGTGGAAGACAGGCAGCAGGGGCAGAAGACGAAGGCGACCAGAGTATGATGGCACTGTGATAATATCTTCAGTATTCTTTAGTTTAAAATTGATTATATTGATTTCTCTCCGTATTTGTTCATTTCAGGGGAAAACTCTGGGCTTCTTAAGAGGAGAAAAACTTCGATATAATATTTTCTACTTAGAGTCTTCTGACTGGAAGAATTTTTTCCCGATCAGATGAAGCCTGTATTCGGATTACCTGCCAAAACATAGTCCAAGTAGATCTACACAAAACAAATAACCAAAAGATTAATTTGATCAGTAGCACAGATTTAGGCAACATAACTCAAGATAAAATAAATACAAAAATTTAAGTCAGATGTGTTTTAATTTTATAATTAAAAATTTTATTTTGAATAAAATGGTGCTGAAATTTTAAGATTATTGTGGATTTAGGTAATAGGATGGCTCTGGCAGAAAAGATATTACTTATTGAACTTTGTTGAAATTAATTTAATACTAGATATTTTTTCTATGTTTTATCTTCCATTTAACAAGTGCCCACATACCCATTCTGCAACAGGCATTAGATGGGAGCTTAATGTCCTGGTGAATACAGCAGGACATCCCAGTGGAGACAAGGGGTCTATGGTGAGTGATGAGATAATTAAGTAAATAGTCAAATAACTTTAGATTATGCTAACTATTCTGATAAAAAACATTACATGAAGTTGTAATATAATGGTCAGGTGGAATAAGGACTCATAAATCTACTGAAGAGCTGCTCTGGGCACAAGAGCTATGCTTGGGGGACACAGCGAGAATCTGAGAAATGTACTTGAGGTCAATGAGTTACATGTGTCTAATGAGGGCTAGAAGGCAGGAGGGAGGAAGCGATGTGACTGTTATTCCCACCCACATACATCTTGTATAAAGAGAACCAAAGTGACTTAAATTATAGACTTCACAGAGCGGTATATTTAGTAGGCCTAGACCTACTTAAAAATGAAAAATCATTTTAATAAACATTAACTAAGAGAGTCATTTAGTTGAACATAACTTTAAATATACTAATGTTGGACAAACAGAGCTACAATAATGTGAATATTTCATTGTGAAATGGAGATTTATCTTTTTGCAGCTCTTCCCTAAGAATTGAAGAAAATTTTTGTTTCTAGAAAACTCTACTTTTCAACAGTAATTTACACTATGAATTATACATACAACATCTTGATTGATCATTGTATTATAAGAGTGTGTTTGTGTGTGTGCCACTCTGAAGATGTGTGGTTTAACACTCAATACTAGAATTACCCATTCACTCACTACTAAGTTTAAGAAAGAACTCAGTTCTAAGAAGTCAAGTTCTACTTAGCTATTTACGTAACAAGCTATTTGTCTGCTAGTCTGTGGGGTCATAAGAAACAGAGAACACCCATTGTTCACTTTTATATACCCTCCTTTTAAAGCAAGAATAATATATCATTTTTGCTTCATGAATATCATTTACTATAAGGTATGCAGTGATATGGCTGCATATGAATTTTTTTAATTTTCAGGTTTTCATTCATATCTATTCCGTTTTCTTCAGCTGTATCTGTAAAAATAACTTTTTTGTTGCAAGTTATCAATAGCTGAAGCACTTATGAAAATCTCTATGTGTTTCTTTGATTTTAGAATCAAAGCTAAAGTCTATTTATATACTCTAATTTTAAGATTTCATAACCATTACATTTGCTATTCTTCTCTTCATCATTTTATCCCTAGAATATCTTCCAATACTTTATATAAAGATCACAGTAAAATATCTCAAAATGGTTATGTATGGTTAAAGAAGTCAATGTATGTTAAGGAACATACTGTAACATGATTTAGCATTATATTTCTGAAAATTAAAATGCATTAAGAAATAAGGCGTGTGTATTTTGGGGTTCATCTCTCTAGATATAATCTAATCTTTGGAAAATAACTAAAATATCACTTTTTAGCATTTTTCTTTGGTTAGTATTTAATCTTTTCTCCTTTTATTACTTTCCATGTGTCAGTTGAGTCATTTTTCAATAATCAAAATTCTTATTGCATTCTCTTATGCATATGAACCTAATTTATTTAACAGATAACATCTAAGCCCCAGAGAAGTAGGTAAGGACTATGTATATAACTACTGCAGACTTTTAGTTCCACTTTAATGTTTTTATTCACTGATAAAAACATCACCTATATAACAGAGGAGACAAGAGGGCTGATAGCACTAAGCTAGTTTCACTGAGGAATGCTGACTAGTGCACTTTTGGGAACCTTGGGCAAGGTTTATGATGAAAAAGAAAGGCAAAAAAATCACTCTTAGATTCCCACTAGCAAACCTGGAAAAATTTAACAGCATATCATCATAGCATTTCACAGCATATCTTAAAAATTACAAGTATTCCTTTTTGTTTAAAAT
>PVIR01029014.1:0-21458 GCA_004026965.1 Petromus typicus | reverse complement strand
TGTAATCAATCCTGGCACTCTTGGAAACTAAAGTGGGAGGATCACAGTTTACACCCAGCCTGGGCAACTAACACTTTACCAATACTTTGTCTCAAAAGTGAAAAAATAAAACAAGGGTTAGGGATGTAGCTCGGAGCAAGGTGCTGGATTCAATCCCTAGTACTATAAGGAGGAAGAAGGCTGGGGATATAGCTGAGTACTTCCTGGGCTCAGTCCCCGTACAAGGGATAAAAAAAGGGTCTTGGCTAAAACATACTACAGATAAACCTTAAAACAAGAACTGAGGGCATGTGTATTTGCTATAAAAGCTCTTATTGTTCAACTTATGCTGCCTTCTAGCTCCCTGCTCCATCACTTTTATATATGAGATTAATATTAATAAAGATGGACATACAATTTTATTGAGAACTAAGAATCAGCCCTGTAAACTTTAGTGCTAGTTTTTTTGTTTATTTGTTTGTTCATACCAGGGATCAAACTTAGGACCTTATCCTTGTCAGAAAGGCACCAGACCCACTAAGCTAAATCCCTAGTCCTATCTCTAAGCTTTAAAGGATGTAATTTTAAAACAAAGCTGAAATTTATACTTTGTTCAGGAGATCGAGAATAGTAGGCTCCCACACCCCCTTCCAGTATAAAGCTTAAGGATCCTTTTTGTCTGAGTGAAATCATGTAGGATTAAATGTAAGATTTTAAAAATTGGATAGATTGGGGCTGTGGGTGTAGTTCAGGCTTGGAACACTTAAGTAGCACTCAGTCCTCAACACTATACACAAAATAATAAAGTGGAGGAATAGAGGGGAGAGTCCTATCATTTTGTTCCTACATAGGGAACACTAGCATCAGTTACCCTTTGCAACTGTTAGCACCACTGTTAAGACCAAAACACTGTTCTCAGCAAGGCACTGGACAGACCTGTTGTGACAGCTTTTACTTGTGAAATGGTCTCTAGAGGACTCCTTTGTGGTGTCAGTGAATTGCATCTGTGTTAGGATCAGATGAAACAGATACACGTGTGATCTAACCCCTTTTAACATGTGTTTAAGACCTTCTGTGTTCCAGCAACCAGTGATATTTTTGGGAGCAGATGTCACTCATCCTCCTGCTGGGGATGGAAAGAAGCCTTCCATTGCTGCTGTAAGTGTCAGTAAGCAGTTTCATCTAAAGTTTAAACCAGTATCAACATTTTATTTTTATCCTTTTAAATTTTAATGATATTTTTAGTAATCAGCTTTCATAAATGTTCTTTAGGATTTTTAAAAGAAAAATCTTTGTGATTTGGGGATTTGAGTTCCAAATACGTCTGTTAAATGATTTATTAATTATATTATTCATATTTTCCTATATCCTGTTTTCTGTTTGATCTATGATTTGTGATTGTATATTTTGTCACATTTTTAGTACAAAGAGCTTGTTTATATATTTTAATATTGTCTTTATTACAGAAAGATACATATATATAACATGTAATTTGGTAGGTTACATTGTCTTTCAGTATAAAATATCTTCTACCTTAACCCAGTAGTTTGTACCAGGATTATTTATTGTAATGCTGTCACTCTCCTTTTAACTTTTTTTTTCTTGGTACCAAAGTTCAAACTCAGGACCTTGCACTTGCAAGATCGGCACTGTGCCACTGAGCTAAATCCCTGGCCTTTAACTCTTTTTCTTTTTTTAACAAATTGAGCTCATTGATATATGTTAGGAATACAATATGATCACATTCCTCATTGAGAATTTGTACCTACACATGAAAATCTTGACTTCCATTTTTTCCCATTCCCTTGCTTAACTCTTGTTTATTATATCTTTGCCCATCTCTATGATTTTAACCTTTTCTGTCACCATCTGTGTATTTCCTTTGAACTTCAGAAAGCTGAATACTGTTTTACCATAATGAAAGTCATTTGATTTTAACAAATGCAACTTCTTTGAAAATATCAGCATATTGTAGTCAGATGTGGTAAACTTGAGAAATTAAATTTTAAAACTTTGTTTTTTTCCATAATCTATTATAATCTTTACTTACATTTAAAATTTTAAAAGACTGGTAAATCTTATTTGTCCTTGGCAATGACAGTAATATTAAAATTTCAAAACTGTTTTGTTTTGTTTTTACTGTCACTAGGAATTGGGATTGCACTACATCCCTAGACCTTTTTATTCATATTTTTATTTTTTTAAACAGCATCTCTCTAAGTTATAAAGCTATCCAGACTGGGCTCAAACTTAACAGTCCTCCTGCCTCAGCTTCCTTCGCTGTTAATATTATAGTTATGCAGCACCATGCACAGCCAAAGCTATTTTTATTAGTGAAAATAATTCATTTTAAACTAATAAATTATATCATTTTATATTTTTAATCTTCTCCATGATTTATTTTATTTCAGCCGGGCATGGTGGTACACACCTATAATCCCAGCATTGGGAGGCTGAGGTAGGAGCATTGCTATGAATTTGGGGCAATTTGGGCTACATAGTGAGTTAAACTCCAGCCTAGCAAGACCTTGTCTCAAAAAACAAACAATAAATAAATGAACTTATTAATTTCAGATAAAATAGAAGTATTCTAGAGATAATTTTAAGCTATCTCTGATATTCATAAAAATGTTCCTAGATGTGCCGGGGATTTAGCTCAGTCATTGCGGTACCTGCCTTGCAAGCACAAGGTCCCGAGTTCGATCTCTAGTAATCACATATAACAGTGCCAGGCCTGGTGACTCACGCCCACCAACAACCAGTACCACATACCACAGTGCCAGGCATGGTAGCTCACACCTGTAATCCCAGCACCCTGGAGGCACGGGCAGGAGTATTCCTGAGCTCAAGGCTGAGTTCAGGACAAGCCTGAATTACAAAGTGAGAACCTGTCTCAAAAAAAAAAAAAGCTTGTCATCTTTTCCTCAAACTTTTCATGTTGATCATGTTCATTATCTGCTTCAGGGAATTTCTTTTTTTTTTTAGTTTTTTTGAGACAAGGTTTCACCTTGTGTTCGGGCTGCCCCTGAACTCAGTGTGTATCCCAAGCTAGCCTCGAACCTTCAGCAGTCCTCCTGCCTCTGTCTCCCGAGTGCTGGGATTATAGATGTGAGCCACCACGCCCAGCTTCAGGGAATTTCTTGATATCATGTTCCAGATGAACTGTTCCATGGCTGCAAGGTTGCTCTTGAGAATTTGAGTTGAAAACTTATTAGATATTCATGTTAGACAGGCTGTTGCTTTTGTTTTCTCCATGGCTTCTTGTGTTAGTAAACCCTTCTGGTCTACCTTTACCACTACACCAGATCCTCTTCAGTGGAAGTCTCCAATAACTAAGTCATTGCCAAACCTAAAGGCCCAACAGCATGACTTTGATATAGATTACCATGGAAGAAGATTATAAAGGCAGAGTGACCAGAATAAGATAATAAGTCCATGCTTTGAGATCTCCTTTGCGTCAAACACATAATAATATAAAACAAGACACAGAAACAGAAAGTTAAAATTGCCAGTCTGAAAACCAAGGTTAACTTCTCTGAAGACCAAATGGAGAACACAACCATCACACAATAAGACTGAATATAGAGTCAGGATCCTGAGTTTAAAAGTCATGAAACATAACAATTCCAAAATTATGATAAAATTTTTAAAGGTTGCCAAAGTGAAAGAGATACAAAAAGAAATCAGTTGTTTGAATCAATCCCTTTTCAGATTTCCTTTCATTCTTTTTATGCATTCCTTTTTGGCTTTTTTCCCCCTAGGACTAATCTTTTGTTTTATTTTGTTTTGTTTTTTGTTTTTATTTTTTGTTTTTGGGGGGTTTTTTTGAGACAGGGTTTCGCTTTTGTGGTTCAGGCTGGCCCTGAGCTCAGCCTCAAACTCAAAGCAATCCTCTTGCCTCTGCCTCCCGAGTGCTGGGATTACAGGTGTGAACCACCACGCCCGCCACTGTGGTAGTGGTACTGTTTGCTGCTGGGCGTGAGTCTCCACACCCAGTATGGTATGTGATTACCAGGGGATCAAACCTGGGTCCTTGCGCTTGCAAGACAGGCGCTGGAACCACTGAGTTAAATCCCTGGCCCTAGGACTAATCTTTAAGTCTACCAGTGACAGTTAAAATCTACTTGTTAGATCTAAGTGAGGCCTACTTACAAGAAAATAAGTTTTGTTGCTCTTTTGAGTCATTCTTTTCTTCACTGGGAATTATCTATTTTTGATTATTCTCAAAGTTAAAATTGAGGAGCTGAGAATTTAAGTTAATATTGATAAATAATAAGGTTATAATTAAACGCACATGTTAATGAAGTCCATATAGTTGTGATTGTCTCTTTTTATTTCTTTTTTGTCTTCCTAAACTAGGTTGTGGGTAGTATGGATGCACACCCGAGCAGATACTGTGCCACAGTCAGAGTTCAGAGACCTCGACAAGAGATCATACAGGATTTGGCCTCCATGGTTCGGGAGCTTCTCATTCAGTTTTATAAGTCAACGCGATTTAAACCTACTCGTATCATCTTTTATCGGGATGGTGTCTCAGAAGGACAGTTTAGACAGGTCAGTTGCCTGAGATTTCCTCAAATGATGGTTAAATCAGAAACTTTGTTTATAATGTGATATGTTGTTTCAAATTAAAGGCCATAAGAGTACCTGAAGTCAAAATTTGTTGCTGCAGTAGATTTTTCCCTTTTATTTATTTATTTTTTTTTTCCAGACAGGGTCTCACTTTTGTAGTTCAGACCGGCCCTGAGCTCAGCTTTGAACTCACAGCAGTCCTCCTGCCTCTGCCTCCCAGATGCTGGGATTACAGGCGTGAGCCACCGTGCCTGGCACTGTGGTATGTGGTTACCGGGAATCAAACCTGGGCCCTTGTACTTGCAAGGCAGGTGCCAGAACCACAGAGCTAAATCTCCAGCCCTCCCTTTTAAAATTTTTAATGTGAGGCCCAGGGATATAGCTCAGTGGTTCTGGCGCCTGTCTTGCAAGTGCAAGGGCCCGGGTTCAATCCCAGGTAACCACATAACAATACTGGGTGTGGAGACCCACACCCAGCAGCAACCAGTACCACATACCACAGTGCCGGGCGTGGTGGCTCACGCCTGTAATCCCAGCACTCGGGAGGCAGAGGCAGGAGGATTGCTGTGATGTGAGTTGGAGGCTGAGCTCAGGGCCAGCCTGAGCCACAAAGCGAGACCCTGTCTCAAAAATAAATAAATAAATAAATAAAATAAAATTCTTAATGTGAGCTGGGAGCAGTGACAGATACATGTAATCCCACACTGGGAGGAAGAGGATGGAAGATTGCAGGTGCAAGCCCGATCTAGGCAACTTAACAAAACCCTATCTAGCAGTAAAAGACCAAAAGGACTGGGGGTGGGGGTTACTGCTGGCACATACCTGTAATGCCAGCACTTGTGAGGCTTTGCAGGAGGATCATCATGGGTTTGAGGTCTGCCTGGGCCAGTCTGAGTTCAAAGCCAGTCTGAGCTACATGATGAAACTCTGTCTCAAAAAAGAAAACAAACAGAAAAATTTCACTATGAATTTGTAAGCACTGATGAACAACCAATAAGCTGCTAAGAGTTTAAATGGCATAGAGAAGTTTATTTAGCAATAAAATGGAGGGATTAAGAAGTCTTAAAACTAGATTGTTATCTGAGGTAATAAAAAGAGAACAGCTCACTAAATTAAATCTTTCCATTTCACCTTCTCTAGGTATTGTATTATGAACTACTAGCAATTCGAGAGGCCTGCATCAGTTTGGAGAAAGACTATCAGCCTGGAATAACCTACATTGTGGTTCAGAAGAGACATCACACCCGATTATTTTGTGCTGATAGAACAGAAAGGGTAATCTTATGTCTGTTATACCATTTTTGTAAGTTAATTTTATCCAACATAGTTCATAGAGCACTTAACCAAGGGCCTCTGCCAACACCAGGATCTCCAAAGTGCAGTCATAGATTTCAGTAAGAAAGTATGAAAATAGACAGGGCAGGGGCCAGGGATTTAGCTCAGTGGTTCCGGCAACTGTCTTGCAAGCGCAAGGGCCCGGGTTCGATCCCCGGTAACCACATACAATACTGGGCATGGAGACTCACGCCCAGCGACAACCAGTACCACATACCACAGTGCTGGGCGTGGTGTCTCACGCCTATAATCCCAGCACTCGGGAGGCAGAGGTAGGAGGATTGTTGTGATATGAGTTTGAGGCTGAGCTCAGGGCCAGCCTGAACTACAAAGCGAGACCCTGTCTCAAAAAAAAAAAAAAAATAGACAGGGCATCATGGTATGTGTCTGTAATCCTTGTATTTGGAAGGAGGCAAGAGGATCATTGCAGGTTCAAGACTGGCTTGGACTACACTGAGTTCAAGACCAGCTTGAACTATGTAGTGAGACTCTTTAAAATAATTTTTTTTTTTTTTGAGACAGGGTCTCCCTTAGTAGTTCAGGCTGGTCCCGAACTCAGTAGTCCTCTTGCCTCTGCCTCCCGAGTGCTGGGATAACAGGCGTGAGCCACCATGCCTGTCCATGTGGTATGTGGTACTGATTGCAGGTAGGCGTGAGTCTCCACCCCTGGCATTAAAGTAAAAATAGTATAAACTAACTTTAAAACAGTGTTTCCTTTAAAAATCCATGTAATAATTTTTTTGTACTTCAGTGTGAAGTGTATTTTTATAATTAAGAAGGGAAACATACAAGCCTAAAGAAATGCATCTTTTGTGTTCACTGTGTGCCAACAGCAATCCTGCTGTCACTTCTCTGTCTCCATCCTGTTAACTTTGGTGCGAGAGATGCCTGAGGTAGCAAGTATCATTATATCCTTGGGAAAGGAATTCAGTGGAGAATACCTCTTTAGGGCCAGAGATTTAGCTTAGTATTTTCAGCTCCTGCCTGGTGAGCATGAGGTCATGAGCTCTATCCCCAGTACCAAAAAAAAAAAGAATACTTCTGGAATCTGGGAGGCTGAGGCAGAAGGATCACAATTTTGACAATTTCCAGCCTAGCGTGGGCAATTTAATAAGACCCTGTCTCAAAATATAAAAGATTTGGAACTGTAGCTCAGTGCAACAGCCTTAGATTCAATCCCTAATTCCACCCAAAAAAAGAAAGTCTTGGGTATATATAACATATATACTCACTATGTAACTTTAACAAGCACATTACTCTTTTTATGCTTGTTTACTCCTTAATAAGATTGGATAATATTAACATTTATCTTCTTGAGAGTTGTAGAGAAATATATATTTAAAACAGTATGTGGCACATACAAGTACTCAGTAGAAATTATATAGTTAAGGGCAGTGGTGGTAATAATAGGGAAGAAATAATAATAACAATAAGTATTGTTCTGAGCTTGGAGTAAATCCAGAACCTCACATGTGCTGGCCCAGCACTTTATCTCCAGCCTATGCATTTTTATAAATTTAATCCTCACAAACACTATTAGATACTTATTACCATTTTTATTATTCCCATGTAGCACATGATGAAACTGTGGTACCTAGAGATTGAATAACTTCTTCAAATCACAAAGCTAGTAATTAGTAGCAAGCACTCAAATTGAGGTGATCTGGCTCCAGCATGCTCATAACCATTGTGTCACATCCCTTCTCCACCAGCAGCAGTAATCCTTTCCTGCTTTCAGCTTGTTCAAGATATTTGATCCCAAGTACTATGTACATGTCTGCATCTAGGTAACCTAAATTAGGTTGGATGATTATAAATACGCATCCATTTTTTTGTCTGCTTTTTTTTCACCCTTGCTCTAAATACTGCTACTAAAATTAGCCAGGGATTGAGATGCACACCTGTGATCCCAGCACTATTGGGGAGCTAGAGTAGAAGAATCATATTTAAGAATTGGAAAACTTGGTGACTTATCAAGGCCCTGTTCATAATTTTAAAAGGACTGAAAATACAGCTTAGAGCAAAGACTTTGTGTTAAATCTCAGTACTAAAAATAAGATGGATGGATGGATGGATGGATGGATGGGAGATAATTACAAGTGAGGAAATGGGTACAAAGAAGTAAAGTACAGTGACCTAAATCATACAATTAGAATTTACTGGAGCAGTGATACAAACTCAGGCATTTCAGAGCACGCCTTTTTTTTTTTGAGACAGGGTCTTGCTTTGTAGTTTCGGCTGGCCCTCAGTTCAGCCTCAAACTCACATCACAGCAATCCTCCTGCTTCTGCCTCCTCAGTGCTGGGATTACAGGCGTGAGCCACCACACCTGGCACTGTGGTAGGTGGTGCTGATTGCTGCTGGGTATGAGTCTCCACGCCGGTATTGTGTGTGGTTATGGGGATTGAACACGGGTCCTTGCGCTTGCAAGACAGGCGCCAGAACCGCTGAGCTAAATCCCCAGCCCAGGGTATACCTTTTTATATATGTTGCTAATTTATTAGAGCCAAGTACTTTTTAAATTTAGACAAGCAGAACATGATGATGCACACCTATTAATCTCAGCATTTTGAGAGGCTGAGGCAGAAGGATCAAAAATTTGAGCCTTGTCTGTGCAGTTTAGCATTTTAACAAGATCCTCTCTCAAAATAAAAAATACAAAGGGCTGATGATACAGCTTAGTGTAAAAGCCTTTTGTTTAATACATAATTAAGTGGGTTGGGAACTATTTTCTTTAGGTATTTAATAAAAACTTACTGGTTATTATTCAGGCTAGTTCCTGATAGTAGTCCCTTACATGGCAGAAGTAATGCCTGGGTCAGTAAAATAGTTTCTGGTTTTTCTAGGTGTTAAGCTAGATTTATAATTAATTATTTTAGATGTTTGGGGGATAAAGAGACTAGCGATAGCTACAATATACCTTTTAAAGTGCTTTTTAAGAGCTTTTCATCAGGTATTTTAGTCATGTCATAGCTACTCAGAAAATCATGATATCTAGTATCTTACAAGATACTGAAACTGATAGTTATTGCTAGTTCTGGTCTTTATTGTGTTGCTGGGCAGTTATTTTGCATTCCTAAACTTTCATCACCACAAATGATAATACCTAACTTTTAGGATTTTTATCAAGATTTAGAAATAATTAATTGAGTGCCTATTAATTACAATGGTTCACAAATGGTGAGTGCTGTTGATGTCTCTAAATATATTGTGTTCTCTAAGGAAAATGTTAATTTTCATAGATTATAATTTCAAGAGTATCCACTTTATACAAGTACCATAAATTGGAGCACGTACCGTTGATTTTCTTTTTAGATGTTTTTTTGTTGGGGAGGGGGGTTGTTTTGTTTTTTTGATTTTTTTTGAAACAGTCTTGCTTTATGGTTCAGGTTGGCCCTTAACTCACTGTGTAGCCCAGGGTAGCCTCAAACTCACAGCAGTCCTCCTGCCTCTGCCTCCCAAGTGCTGGGATTACAGGCATGAGCCACCACACCAAGCACTTACTGTTAATTTTTTTTTAATGTTTAATGCTGGACATGGTGGCACACACCTCTAATCCCAGCATTTAAATGGCTGAGATAGGAGAATTGCCAAGAGTACAAGGCCAAATTGGACTCCATAAAGAGTTCAGGGCCAGCCAGAACTACATAGTGAGATCTTTTAGTGTCTTTCAATCATATTGCAATCAGATACCAGCTAAGCAGTAGTAGAAGCTAGTAACTCTTGGTTATCAGCACTTTCAGCATCTGCTGGGGATAAAACTCAGCAATAGAATTTAGGCTTAGCCTAGATGAGGTCCTGAGTTCAAATGTTAGCACTACAAAAAGGGAGGGGAAAAAAGGAACAAGGATTTATAAAAAAGTTGCTTTTATTGATGACAATATTTTAAGCTGAAAGTAATTAAATATGGGATAAGCTTATATATTTATATATTTCTTAAAGTACTTTCAGATACATTTTTTTTTAATCTTGTTTAAATTTTCACCAAAAAAAAAAAATCTAGGTTGGAAGAAGTGGCAATATCCCAGCTGGAACAACAGTTGATACGGACATTACTCACCCATATGAGTTTGATTTTTACCTTTGTAGCCATGCTGGAATACAGGTAAGCCTACATCTAGGGTGAAATGTTTTAATTCAAAATTTCAATTCTTGTATGTATTTTAAAAATCTTAGCAAAATAAAAAAGAAATATCCTTACCTTCATTCAAAGCTATTTGTACATGAAATCAGTTTAAATTTCTGGTAAATAAATGTATTCCTTTCCCTTACTTTGAATGAAGTGTATTTTTATGAAAATTTCAGAATATAATAGCTTAATAAAATTTATATCCCTAGAATAGGCCCTTAATTTAACCCAAAACTTTAAATGAATTTTAAAGTACCTCATTGTTCCTCTGATATGTATCATTTTTGGTGAATATAATTCATAGAAAATTTTAGCATTTACTGGTAGATATTACACAAGAACACTTGATTGTGGAATTATTGCTTTAAGTTTCAGGTAAGTGATTTTAAGTCTTCTGTGAATTTTTTAAAATCTTCTGATTTATTCATTTTACTTGGTAGAACATAACCTTTAATTCATTGCTTCCCAAATTTTATAGCACCGTGAAATAAACCCCACATTCCCAGAATAACTGAGAGAATGTAGCCCAGAACATTAAAATGGAAATTTCAAAGTGCACCTTACTATACAGCTGTTCTTTTTTTTTTTTTTTTTTTTTTTGAGACAGGGTCTCGCTTTGTGGTTCAGGCTGGCCCCGAGCTCAGCCTCAAACTCACATCACAGCAATCCTGCCTCTGCCTCCCGAGTGCTGGGATTATAGGTGTGAGCCACCACGCCCGGCACTGTGGTATGTGGTACTGGTTGCTGCTCAGTGTGAGTCTCCATGCCCAGTATTGTATATGGTTACCGGGGAATCGAACCCGGGTCCTTGCGCTTGCAAGACAGGCGCCAGAACCACTGAGCTAAATCCCCGGCCCACTGTTCTTTTTTTTTTTTTTTTTTTTTTGAGACAGGTTCTTGCTGTGTAGTCCAAGCTTGTCTTGAGCTCCCTGTATATCCCAGGCTGGTCCCACACTTGCAGCACTCTTCCTGCCTCAGCCTCCTGAATGCTAGGATTACAGGCTTGTGCCACAGCTGTGTTTTGTAGCTTTATATTTCCCACATACATTAACCTGCTTTTAGAATCTTGGGTTGTATTGGTCACTTTTTCTTCACTTGGACCAGATATGTAACACAACTTAAAGGAGAAAAGGTTTATTTTGCCTCCTGGTTTCAGAGAGAGCAGAGTATGCTCAGCTGGCTCCAAGGTCAAAATGACATGTGAGAACACATGGTGCAGAAAAACTCTTCAAATGTGGCAGCCAGGAGGCAGAGGGAGGCAAGGAAGCAAGAGCCTGTTGTGGCTTGTGTCTAGATGTTCCCACAAAGCCCGCTGTGCCCATCTGTGTGGCTTTTTAGATGTTGTGAGATTAAAGGTGTGTGTGATCCTGAGATGAAGGTGGTGTGGTACTGAATTGGTCCGCTAATTAGCTTATCATAACTCTGGATGTGGATAAAGGGAAGGCCCACCCTGGGTGTGGTAGTGTCACCCAGAAAGCTTGTAGCCTACATGGGATAAGAAGGAAAGGGGGCTTGCCGCCGCTGCCACTTGGCCCTTGCTGCTTTTTTTTTCCTGTCAGCCCTGCCTTGGACTGTTTCTTCCCTGCGCCCTCGCTCTATCTTAGCACCCTGCCTTGACCATCAGGTATTTTGTTCCAGTGATGAAGTAGCCAAGACAGAGTCAGAGAAAGGAAGGAAATAGGGAAAAGAATATACCCTTCCAAGTTATGAGCCCCTCCTTCCATCCCCACCCCATCTCTTAACTGTTCATTCAGCTATGAACTCATTGGATCACTCCGCCATGATCCAGTCACTTTCCATAAGTTTGATAGTTGAGCACATGAACCTACCGTCCCACTCATCCATCCATGTTCTTACATGTCTTCCTCTTATCATCATCCTTCTGTATTTTTAGCATGAGTTTAACACCAATTAGTAAAAAAAGTTAATAAATATCTTTCATAGATAAAACTTGTGTTACTGGAGTAGTATGTTTTAATCTAGTTTTTCTTCCTGTATTAACTATTCTTTAGTTGCTAAATAAACATCACAGAGGAAATAAGATTTTTGTTCAAGTAAGTTTTAGAAATGCTATACTGGGTTTGTTTTTTGTTTGGTGGGGGACAAGGTCTTGTTTTGTAGTTCAGACTGGCCCTGAGCTCACTATGTAGCCCAGGCAGGCCTCAAACTCAAAGCAATCCTCCTGCCTCTGCTTCCCCTGTGCTGGGATTACAGGCATGAACCACCATGCCTGGCTTATACTGGATTTTTTTAAAAATAAAAATTTTTAAAAAGAAATTACCATCCAAGAAAAAATAAATACTAGATTTTTGTTTGTTTTTAACAAGTTTTTTAATTCTGGAACTTTTGGAGCCTGTAATATGCAGATGTTATTATGAACCTTCAGGACAGGAATAGTTCTCCAATATATTTAACTGGAAACTACAGGAACAGTTTCCTTTGGGATATCAATTCTCATTCCTACCTTTATTAGAATTTTTAAATTAATCTGAGATTAAAAAAGAATCTTAGTTTTTTTACTAGCTAAAATTTTAAAAACCAATCATTCCTTCTGTGGTGGAATAGAGACTAAGGGTGTTGCTGATTGAGCCTTCCCGTCTATGAAGTGCTAATGGATCAGCAGATGAAGATATTTAATCTACTTCCTAAGAGATGAGTATTTACCCTAGGTACACAGAATAAACAGATAGCACCCTTTCCTCCTTTGGTTCACTGGAAGAGGCATTAAGTGAATAATCTCACAAATATATTTACAGATTGAGAAGAGTATGATTTTAAAAAGCAAAGAATAGGAGGGGAAATTTTAGTGGATACCTTGTTTACTTTCAAAATCCACAAAAAGCTTCCCTGAGAGATGACATTTAAGTTAAGGCCTTGAGTGAATAGGAGTTAACCAAACCAAGAACAGGGAAGAGAATTCCTGTTGGAGGTTCATGTGCGGACTGTTCTGGTGGAAAAAATATTTATCCATCGAAGGACTCAAATGGAGGCTGTTTCTGCAGCATGAAAGTGGATTAGAGGTGGGCTGTGCTGAATCATGTATGCTTTGTTGGACAAAAGTAAGGGCTTGGATTTTGTTCCCAGTGTAATAGAAGCCCTTTAAAGGCTGAACAGTAACATAGATCAATGTTTTATGGTTTGTTTTATTTCTCTTTGCTGTGTTTTGTTTTTAATTCACTCTAGTAAAGTACAAATTATACTGAGGAGTACTAATGGTAGTGGGAACATTATTACAAGTCTGTGACCCTAGTCCTGGCAAAAGATGCTGATATTTTGGACCAGAGTAGCAAATGAGAGAATCGAATGAATTCCATGCACTGGAGGTAGATCTTTTGCACTGCCCTTCCCTGCCTGAAATCCTCCTCCACCTGACCTCTCTCTTCCTCCATATCATTCAAAACTCACTTCTTTGTCTCTTCAGAGAAGTACTCCCTGATTACCTAATCTAAAATAACTGTAGACAATAGCCTTTCATCATGTCCTATATTGTAATTCTCTTTTATAACTCAATTTCTGATGGTTTTATTTATGATTATATGTCTCTCTCCTCACTGAAATGAGTGTGGCATGGCATAGTAAGTACTCAAAAGTTACCTTCTTTTGTTCTTGTTTCCGTGGTACTGGGTACTGAAAATGGAGAGCACTGAGCTTCATCCCCAGCCCCCACCCTAAGCCTGTTTTGAGACAGAATCTAGTGAGATTCAAGGCTGGCCTTGAATTTAAGATACTCCAGCCTGAGTTTTAGGAGTAGCTCAGATTACAAGGATGCCAGGCCCAAAACTCTTGCAGAGCATCGAACAAACAATAAACTATGTGTTGAAATATGATTAGTCTGTTTTCTTTATGGCCACTGCCATTTTCTTAGTTTCTACCTAAAAACAAATCCAGCAGCTTTCTATTTGCTGTCTGTGCTTTCAGGCTTTTTTTTTTTTTTTTTTTTGAGACAGGATCTCATTTTGTAGCTCAGGCTGGCCCTGAGCTGAGCCTCAAACTCACATCACAGCAATCCTGCCTCTGCCTCCTGAGTGCTGGGATTACAGGCGTGAGCCACCACGCCCGGCACTTTGGTATGTGGTACTGATTGCTGGTGGGCGTGAGTCTCCACACCCAGTATTGTATGTGGTTACTGGGGATCGAACCCTGGCCCTTGTGCTTGCAAGCCAGGTGCCGGAACCACTGAGCTAAATCCTCAGCCCTCAGGCTTTTGTTTCTAATTCTGCCTCCATAGTGCTGAAGTTACTTTTGAAAAACTCCAACTCAATCCTTCCTACCTACCCAGTGCTTTCCCAACTATACAGTGCTTTCCCTGGCACTTACCAGTGAAATTCCTAAGTCTACTGTTCAGTCTGATTCCAGACTTTATTATCACTTTCATCTTTCTTCCTTCTACCCTGTTCTGCTCATGGTAATGTCCTATCTCTTTCCCAGCTATGCCATAAGATGTCATGTACTCCCATGCTTTTTGTAAGCCTATTTATTCTGTCTGTTGTCACCTCAGCTCACCTTACAAAGACCATGCTCACCCCCACAATCATTTTCTTTCAATTCTCACAGAGACCTGTATATTGCCACAAGTGCACTGTACTATACTAGCTTACTGTAGATGATTGTCTACTCCACTAAATTGTTTTCCAAAACACAAGAAATTCTCAGCTTTCTCTTGATTTCATAGTAACTAACATGAAACTGGCACGTACTGCTCAACTGAATGTTTTGTGTATGTTAAAAAGTATACATAGGGCTGGGAATTTAGCTAAGTGGTACTGTGCCTGTCTTAGAAGCACAAGGGCCTGAGTTCAATCCCAATACCAAAAAAAAAAAATATATATATATATATATATATATATATATATATATGTGTGTGTGTACACACACGTACATACATAGACTAGGTGTGATGTGCACACTTACAATTCAGCTTCTGGGAGTCTGAGGCTCAAAAATTCAAGCCCTGCATAGCAATTTAGCAACTTGCCAAAACTGTCTCAAAACAAAATAAAAGAACCTAAAGATACAATTCCATTCAAAGGCCCTGGGTACAACCCTCCAGTACCTCTCCTGCAAAAATGTATTTTGTATCTTTGTTTTGATTTGGTTTTTTTGAGCCAGGGTCTCATTATGTAGCTCAGGCTGACCTTGAACTCACTATATGGCCCAGGCTTCCCTCCAATTTGCAGTGATCCTCCTGCTTCAGCCTACCAAGTGCTGGGATTACAAGCATGTACCACCATGCTTGTATTTTTTGTGCTATCCCAAAAAATGTATACTCACACACATACACCACCCTAAATTTACATTTTAAGCCTTTAGTTCTGTCGCCTTAGATATATTCTCTTTATGTACAACTATAGGACAATCTATCTCCAGAGCTTTTTCCTCTTCTCTGACTCATTATACTATTAAACACCAACTCTTCATTCCCTCCTCCACTGAGACCCTCGCATTTTACATTGTCTCTGATTTTGAGCATTCTTAGGTACCATATGTCAGTGAATCATGCACTGTTTGCTTTTGAGACTGATTTATTTCTCTTTTTTTTTTAGGTTTTTTTTTTTTTTAGACAGGGTCTCACTTTGTGGTTCAGGCTGGCCCTGAGCTCAACCTCAAACTCACATCACAGCAATCCTCCTGCCTCTGCCTCCCAAGTGCTGGTATTACAGGCGTGAGCCACCACGCCCGGCACTGTGGTATGTGGTACTGGTTGCTGCTGGGCATGAGTCTCCACGCCCAGTATGGTATGTGGTTACCAGGGATCGAACCCGGGTCCTTGTGCTTGCAAGACAGGCGCCGGAACCACTGAGCTATATTCCCGGCCCTGAGACTGGTTTATTTCATTCGGCATAATGAATTTTCTTTTCAGTCTGAACAATATTTGTGCGTGTGGGTTTCTTTTTGTTTGTGTTTATGTATGTCACATTTTGGAGGGTTTTTTGTAATCTTGGGGGTCAAACCAAGTACCTCACATATGCTAAGCATCGTTCTACCATGGAGCCACTCTCTAGCCCTTCGTACTACAGTTTGTATCCGTTCATCCATTACTGGACACTTAAATTGTGTCCTCTTTTGGATGATTGTGCATAATGCTGCTATAAACACCAGTGTGCAGATTAGTTTGAATTCTTTTTTCACTCTGGATATATACTTAGAATCAACTAAATTTTTAATTGATTACTAAATTCTAATATTTTTACTAACTAACATCCGGGGCTTTTGAAATATCATTTACTGTATGCTGAAGATATATTTAAAAGTTTAGAAGTTAGCAGCGTGCCACTGCCTTTTCCGTAGGGTACCAGCCGTCCTTCACACTATCACGTTTTGTGGGACGATAACTGCTTTACTGCAGATGAACTTCAGCTGCTCACCTACCAGCTCTGCCACACCTACGTCCGCTGTACACGATCGGTTTCTATACCTGCACCAGCATATTATGCTCATTTGGTGGCATTCAGAGCCAGATACCATCTTGTGGACAAAGAACATGACAGGTAATATAAAATCATAAAAAATGTATTCCAATCCAAATATGTTCTGATTTATGTTAAAATTTTATCGGAGCACTTCTATGTAAGTATGTGTCCCTCTTTTGCATTAAAGTATTTTCATTTAAGGGAAAGAAAAAATTTTACGGTAAAAAAGGAAGCGAAGGGCTGGGAATTTAGCTCAGTGGATCCGGTGTCTGCCTCACAAGCACAGGTCCTGAGTTCAGTCCCCAGTACCATATACCATAATGCTAGGCGTGGTGGCTCATGCCATCCCAGCACTCCGGAGGCAGAGGCAGGAGGATTGCTGTAAGTTCGAGGCTGGCCTGGGCTACAAAGCAAGACCCTGTCTTAAAACACTAGAAAAAAAAAAAAAAAGATTAATAAGATGCATAGCTTATGTGTATAGGGGCAGAGGGATTGTACAACGGGCAGGGGAATGGGAAAAGTTGAGAATTAAGTCGTGTCATATACTGGTACAGATTCTCAATTTTGAGTGTGATCATGATGTATATATAAAATGTACCAATAAAATCAATTTTAATAATAAAGCAGTGCCATTTAGAGTTAACATTCTGCAAGTCATCAGAGTCATATGTGAAAAGTGATGAACTAATTGCCCAAAATAAGATGTTTTATTAAAATATGCTGTCTAGACTTGCTAATAATAGAATGATATGGTAATTTAGTTGATACACAGTAATAATCCAAGGGAGAGATTGTTGGTAATAATAGAAGCAAAATATATGTGGAGATAAAGTAATGTCTTGAACTGGTTTCTAAATAATCCCAGGGAAGTAAAATAAAATTGTATTAGACACACAATTCAGTACACTAGTTACTTTAAAACATTTTTGAAATTTTCTGCAAATTCTAGTCTTCACAATTACTATATCAGAATAGGTGGTTTGTGTTTGTGTTCATTGCCACTTTTCTTACAGCGCTGAAGGAAGCCACGTTTCAGGACAGAGCAATGGGCGAGATCCACAAGCTCTTGCCAAGGCTGTCCAAATTCACCAAGATACCTTACGCACAATGTACTTCGCTTAACAAGTCCAAGTGAGTTCTGTAAGAGGAAGAACTGAAAGATGAATCAACATACAACGTATGTTTCCGGTAGTAAGTTGAGTAGACACCCCTCCAGCCATACAGAAGCCAACACTGTGTGGAAGCCCAGGCCTTCTGTTGCCACAAGGAAGATTGTTTACTTCATCGAGGAGCGCAGCACCATTATGCAATATGAAACCAGCCAGCTGCTTTTCGTGCGGTCTCCTGTAGGAAGTATCGCAGTTGTTTTGTTTTCTCGTCTTATAGTCTAACCCTTTTAATGCCTTTACCTCAGATTGCTTGGCAGCACAACTATCTTTGCAAAAAAAAGTAAAGCAAAAGTAAATGATGGTTTAAAAAATACACACACCTACACAAACAATTGAAGTGATCGTTCACAGTTATGTGTGCAAACAATTAATGTGCATTCATATATTCTTGTAAAAGAAGTCTGTATTTTTAAATATATACATGCGTATTCATATGCATATATATCTGAAGCTAGATTAATAGTAGATATATATGTGTCTATGTATATATTTTATGGTTCATTCCATAGGGGAATTTTCTTTTCCCTTTTATGCTCTGTTCACTACCACCTTTATTTCTCTCACCACCTCCTCTGCCATCATCACCTGCACTTGATTTCCATGCAGCCAGTGACATTCAGATGTTCTTCTGTGTGACTCATTTGAATGTGAGCATGGCAGACTAGATTTCTGTTTTGCACACCTTGCTCCCGTCTGCTGTTTCATACACCATTCTGAGTCCTCAACTCTTGACACTGTTTTTTCTGTGTTCCTTCTGTTCTGAACTTGTATTTGCCATTCGTGCAATGTGTACATAAACAGTAGCAACCTAAACTACTCTTTTTTTCTTTAGTGAGTCTATCGAAGCTGCTATAAGTATAAAACCTTGTCAGAAGTTCTAACCCTTTCTCTGACACGTGATGTGTATTCTAAAGTCTTTTGTTTCTATGAGTTCTGTATGAGGTAAATATTTTAAAAGATTGGAACTCTGTAGGGTTGAGGCCTCTGAAATTGGGGAGAGAGAGAGAGAGGAGGGCTTATGGTGGATTGATTTTTACTAGTTTACTTGCTGCCTCTCATACTTTAATGTGACTTTCATATATATATTTTTATATATATGTATGTGTGTATATATAAACATATATGTATGTGTTTTGAAATATAGCTTCCTTTTCTTTTATATTTATTAGAATAGTGCTTTAATAATTAGAGAATTGTATCAGCAACATCTTTTATAGAAATATCATGTTTATTTTAAGAACTTAACAACTTGTTTTTGCTATATTTTAGTGCAATAAGCAGTTTTAAAGGAAAGTGTGTCTGTTAGACACCATTCCAATGGAGAGTAGGAGAAACAGGCACCTCCGCTGTTTTAAAATGGCAAAGTAATACAGCCTTAATTTCAGAAGGAAAGTTTCATAATTTTCAACCTTAATGCATGTCTTTTAAAAATCGTAATGAAAATGAAGTAAAATTGCCTAGATGAGTGTGACTTTGAATATTAGAAATATTTGCTTTAAGAAATGATGGTGAACAGATTAGTATTTTAAATTATTTTAAAGTAGATAATTATTACCGAAGGATAATACTGGATTAGGTGCCCGATTTCATTTACTAAAAGGAATCCAGAAAATACAGGATTTTATCTTTTAAAGGTTTTATGCTAATTTACCACAAATGAACTTGCTTTTAAAAATGAAGGTGGTGGGGACTAAGGACATCAGGACTTTTAGCATTTTAAATGAATTCAATCACTGAACTATGAGGAAAACTTTTTATACAACTTTTGTTTTATTGATTTCACTTTAAGATATTAAAAAGTACTATAAAGCTGTCAAACCCTGGCTTATCGGTGACATTGGGTTCAGGAGAACTTGGTACATTGTAGTTCATGAAAATTGCATCTTGGGGTTTATGTTTGGTTTTTCTTTGGGGAAGGGGTTTTATTTTATACTGGCCCACAGTATAGTTAACTGCAGCTTGTTCCCAGTGGGCATTGTTGCTAGCCTTTCAGAATTCCATCTGAAAACTAAAAACTAATGAATATTGATCTTCAGTTCCTCTCTTACCTTTACTACTCTATTATTGCCAATTTACTGTATTATGAGCCTAACATCTGAGCCCATGTCCTCCAACAGGCATGACATCTTTTTGTCCCTTTGCCAGAAAACTTTAAAAGTACTGTATTTTCTATGTTTATTATTTCAGAGTATCTGAAATGCAATTTACAACACTGTTTCAAAGCACTTTACATGAGATAATATTCGTACAGTGTATACATTTTTTTCTTCTAGCCTCCCATTACTCACTAAAAAAATTCCTTTGAAACATGTTTTGCTTTTTTATTTTGTTTTGTTTGTTGGGGAGGTTGTTTGGGGGTTTTGTTTATTTGTTTGTTTGCGTTTTTGTTTGTTTGAGACAGGGTCTCGTTGCCCAGAATGTTTTCGAACTTCTGAGCTCAAGCAGTCCTCCCTTCCAGCCTCTG
Source organism: Petromus typicus (assembly GCA_004026965.1). Classification (NCBI taxonomy): domain Eukaryota; kingdom Metazoa; phylum Chordata; class Mammalia; order Rodentia; family Petromuridae; genus Petromus; species Petromus typicus. The sequence goes on along the minus strand of PVIR01029014.1, from coordinate 1,400 downwards.
CGTGGCTGGCACTAGAGGTACACACTACCATACCCAGCTGTTTGGTTTTTTTTTACATTGAAATTTCACTGAATGTGCTTAGGAACATGGGCAAGAAAAAAAAGTATGTCATAAATGGGAAAATCTTGATTGATATCATCTTGCCCAGTATAAATAAAACATCTTCTCTGTCGTAACTGCACAAATGTATGTGGGTGCCATGTCTGTAGCTGTTTTACCTATTTCCGGTCACCTAGTTTCACATGTAAAACCCTTAATTTAAATCTATTTGGAATGACATTTTTAAAAAGAAAAATAATTTTTTCTAAAACATAAAACTTTACCTTGTAACTTACCTTTACTTTTTTGTAAAGTGCTCTTACAGTATTAAGCATTGTTAGTTAATGATTGCTTAACTTGGAAGACTATATAGAGAGCATATTTCTACTTTCCTTACTAACAAGTTGGTATACCAAATTTTAATTGTAAGAAGCCTTATGCTTGGAATTTTAAGATAAAAGGCTAAATGGCAAATACTTCTTGAAATCTGTTCTAATTGTTTTTATACTTAAAAAGAAAAGGTTGGTTTTCTTGTTTTTGTTTTTAATTTATCTTTTTCCCTACTTAACTGTATGATGAATGCTAAATTTTGGTCTCCTATTTTCTTTAAAACATCCATCCTACTAACTAGTGTAATTGATTTTCATGTGAAGCAGTTGAGAGATTGGGCTGGGGCTGTAGCTCATTGACAAAACGTTTACCTAGCATGTGTGAGACCTTGAGTTTCATCTCCAGTGCTGTGTGAAAAAGAAGAGATGGGAGTTTAATGTGTATTCTTGGTGGTAAATATGTCTGTGTAAAGTGCTAATATATGTCATTATATTACAGTATCAAGTTACTGGCATCGAGGACCGTACATTTTTAGTACCATAGCTGCTATATTTATTTAAGTAGAGTCTGACAGTTACTGCACTAAACAAGAATGAGATGAGCAAGATTAAAGGCTAGTGTTAGACATCTTTTATTGTTTTTGTAAGTAAGAATAAAGACATGAACTACTAAGGTCATAAAGGGTAATATTTTGGTTTCAATTTAATACCAGAATATCCTTGTTTTAGAAATGTAAATTTCTTACTTTTACAATTTAAGAAAGGGTTCCTCACTCTCCTCAGCACTGGTTTTTGGCACATTTTCACAGAAATACAAATGCCTCTTCTTTTTCTTTTTCTTTTTTTTTCCCCAGCATTTAATATTAACTTAGAACCTTGCACTTGCAAGGCAGGCATGGCGCCCTTGGGCTAAATCTGCGACCCTTGCCCTTTCTTTTTAATAATTATCCTTTAACAAGTTTCTTGGAAACATTGGTCTATGGAAATGGTTCTGTTTATAGTCTATTTCTTTACTTCTTTTTTTTTTTTTTT
>PVIR01029013.1:0-21468 GCA_004026965.1 Petromus typicus | reverse complement strand
CTGGATGCTTTGTTCTCACTGTGCCCTCTGTGCACAGAACCACGGGAGGAAAGACAGCACGAAACCTAGAGCAGTCAGAATCTGACTTGGTAGGAAGGCCAGGAAACTATTTAGCTCTAACAATTTTTTAGCTGTATAGATTTTATTTCTCCATTCTTGGGCCTTATTGAATCAAATGTTGGAGAACTGGCTATTACAAAAGCTTTATTTGGATAAATGGCTGTAGAAGTTGATACTGCTCACTTCCTACCTGTCTCAAGTGAAAACTGCAGACTGCCTGTTAGGATTGTAGCCCCGAAATTTCATGTAATACTAGTATATATGTGTGCTTTCTTGGGTGAGTGCCTGTGAGTTCATTAGATCCTGAAAAAGATCTGTGATCTTAAAACCACAAATCATGCTGTTGCTTTATAGCCTCATACTTGTTCCCTGCCCTAAGCAGCATCCTTCCAGGTTAAAATATATTTTACTTTGCTCTTTTCACACAGAACTAGACACAACACACCATATACAACTGTTCCTTTCCATGCTAGCTTTTAATCTAGGGCACACTAAGGACAACCGGCTTAGGGCTCCAGGTAGGTCACTAGATTACTGCAAACTGTAAGTTATAGTAGATGAGGAATCTGTACACCAGAATTTTCCGGGAAAGTTCAGGACCAAGTCCTGATCCTCGCACTTTAATGATGTCTCATAAATGTATGAGTAACAGAAAAAAGACACTGCACTTGATTTTCAGGTAGACTTTCCCCACAGAGAAGCACATACCCAATCATATTCATTATCATAAACACTGTTTCCTTTTTGGAAAGATGCTAAAAGAAAGGGTTTCCTCCACTCTTGTGTGGCTTGATATGGTCCTGCCAGGGGAAGAGGGAAAAACCACAGGACTCCCTCAAGAGCCTCTGAATTTTCAGCATTCTGTGCAGTTCATACTTCCATTGCATACTCTTCCAGTTTAACAGAAAATGGCTAGAAATGACACCTCAGTATAAGAATGAATCTTCCCATTCAAAACCAATCTCTGGGCTGGTGTGGAGGTCTCAAAGGGCCACGCCCTCCCTCAAGGCTGTCAAATGCACTTCAGTAGGACACTTTTCCTACACTTCAGCTCCTCTTTAGTGCCTGACCCCTGGTCTAGATGACCGTTTTCAGCCATCCTGGTATTTGGCTGAATCCCAGGGTTTGGATAACTACACTTGGAAGGATGTACCTGAAATGTAGAGGGTCATATAAATTGTGCTTAGGAGTGTATACATTTGACGACTTAATGGTACACATCCATCATTCTGGGGCACCAAAATGATGATTTCATAGATCATGTAATTGTTCTGAACACCTTCTTTTGACAAGCCTCATCTTTGGACTTGTAGCTGTTTCATTTATTACAGCTATATGAATCCGTTAAAATTTAGCTCACTTTTCTCCAGGTGATTTATTTAGTGTTTATAAGTCCATTTTGACATCTTCTTCCATTTCCTCCACCAAAAAGATCTTACCCTGACGGTCTTCGTGGAAACATCATTTACAGCCAGAGAGGCATATCTGAAAATGCATTACCTTTAAACAGTAGGATTCATCATATCTGAGTTCATATGTCTGATAGCCAAAAAGCACCATTTCATTTCAGAAGAAAAATTGCTTCTGTCAGTGTAAACAGAATGCATTATCCCCTTTTAATAACCATTCTTAAGTATGCTGCTGTATTACTTTTTCACAGCTGTATTCCAATAAGCTGTAGAGTAATTGCCAGTTCTCCTGTCTAATAGGTTCATTATTCTTTTGCCATAATTGCAGCCATTAAATGTTCAATTGTTAAATTTCCACTCCTACGTTTACTTAGTGTTACATTTTATAATGGGGCATGTCATTACAGCACCCCAGTGGCCATGGCTATTGTTCAAAGTATTTCTAAAAGTCAATGAGATCCCCATGAAATATTTTATTTATTTGTTCAAATAGCTACCTGTCCTCCCAACCTGCTCTTTCTTTTTATATATATAACTTCTAGAAACAAGTGCTTGTTGGTAGCCTTTGCTAGAAGCTCAAGGATATGAGCTGAGCCCCAAGTCATAGGACTGAACCCTGTGTGTGTCTAAGCCCTGTGTTCCCACGTTAATGCTGAGCTTCCCTCGAACAGGGTGATGGAGGGAAGATTTCACTAAGGAAATTAATACTTAAGACTTAATGGGGTCGGGAATTTAGCTCAATGGTTCCAGCGCCTGTCATGCAAGCGCAAGGACCCGGGTTTGATCCCCGGTAACCACATACCTGTACTGGGTGTGGAGACTCACGCCCAGCAGCAACCAGTACCACATACCACAGTGCCGGGCATGGTGGCTCACGCCTGTAATCCTAGCACTCGGGAGGCAGAGGCAGGAGGATTGCTGATGTGATTTAAGTCTGAGCTCAGGGCCAGCCTGAACCACAAAGTGAGACCCTGTCTCAAAAAACCTTAAAAAAAAAAGACTTAATGGCTTCTTCAGGAGCCCAGGCTTATCTTTTATCATGTTAAATTTGTGGGGCTTTTACAGTATATGGAAGACACATCAGTCAGGGGTTACGGGATTGTTAACCCCTGGTCTGTGAAACTCAGGCAATCAAGTTAGCTCCGTCCCTCGATGGCCGTGGGATTTCTGGCTGCGTCACTTCCGACTGTCTGGGTTCCAGGGTTCCTCTGAAGCAGTGGTTTGGATTATTTGAAGAGGCTACATTGATGAAGATGGGTAGAGGAATGATAAGAGATTTCTTTAACTTGTTGCTTATAATTGAGCATCTCTTACCCACTTGGGCTTTTTTGGCTTGCTTGAATATTCAGCACTAGGCTGAAAGGGCTCTTATAAGACACCTCATATTTCTTAAGTACTCGACTTCAGCCAAAAGCTTTGATCTATGTCCCGAAGCACTTTACAAGAATTGTTTTTAATAACCTATTCATCAATTAGTTATTGTTTTCAAGTTTATTTCACTTCCATTCATTGCATTAGCTTATATTTCTCTCTGAAGATTAAAATAATTTCTGCAGTCAGTGAATTAATACTGCAATTGTATCCAATGCATTTCAGCTCTATGTCTATTCAAAAACTTTCTGTACTTCAGAGTGATTTTATTTCTTAGTCCAATACCAACCTCTTTAATCATATTGTTCATAGAATCAGAGGTGGCAAATGTCAATTTGTAACTTTCACACTACCACTTCTATTATGCATATGTCCATTCTTTACCCCTGAAAATAATAACTAATATTTGTTGAGTATTTACTCCATTTTTGGTCTTACACTATATGATTTTATATGCTTTATCATTTAATCTCATTGAGGTAGGTACATTCATTATTCCCATTTTACAGATGAAGGAATGAAGACCATAAGAGGGTTAGTACCTTGCACAAAGTCTAAGCTGCTGCTGAGTCCAGGGCCCAGAATGGACACAGTGCTGCCGTTATCAACAGCAACAGGAGCTTAGCTATAGTGATATGGCTGCAAATGTCAAATAACTCCTGAAAATTCTGCCATTTGCCTAGACAGACAGATGGAAAAAGCAACTTGTCACAGCTCAAAAAGAAAAACTGACCCAGAAGGATTTCTCCCAGAGTCAGGTCTCCTCCTCAGCAAGTCTGCTCACATAGTAGACAACAGGAAGCAACCGTGAAATTGACCTTACAACAGTTTATCATTTATTGGCCCCAATAACTTTCCTATCAAGAAAAAATAACTGATGAACATGATCATTAGAATTAGATCATTCGAATTAGATCATTTTAATTTCTATCAAAGGACCCCATCTGAAATTCTCTATCATTTCAAAAATACCTTCAAAGTGTCTTGTTATTCCTGTGTTTTACACTTTGACAATATAAATTTTGTAGCAAGATCTTTCAATATAATCTGATTGCTAATGATGAAAACCAAATGAGGTTTCTTTTTCTCTTTCTTGCCTATATTGGCTTTGCAGCATTTCCATGAACGAGCATCCTGTTGTCAATAAAGCAGTGAGCTGTGTCACTTCGGGAAGAGATACATACAGCAGGATAGTGTTATTTTGACAACCATTTTCTTCCGAAGCAATACAGTAAATGCATCTTATTTTGCTTGTCTACTCACAGCACAATAGCCAAGATGGGAAAAGAAAGAACTCAGCACAGGAGCATCGATAAGAAAGCCACATTGTGTGTCGAACAAAGAGAGGCATATTACCTAATGAAGTCAAAAGAAGCAGCCAGGGAGAATGCAACTAAAATGGCTGCAGAGATAACTGGAGGAAGAGAGAGAAGATGAGCATCCACACGCCTAAAAATAAGTTTCCTACCTGCATTATCAGGCAGGTGATCTCTTGGTGGTGACAAGTTCAGAAATGGCAGCTACAAAAAAGGGAAGAAGTAGCCAAAGAGTGACTATCACAGAAACTTTTTGACTGAAAAATAAAATCAAAGAATCAGACCTTGGAAGTTTTCTGAAAGGATTTAGTATAAGATAGTTAAAGAAAAGGATAAGAAAATATATACAATAGTTATCATTCCAACATCCTAGGTATATTCAAAAGCTGAGAGTTAGTTCCAAAAACAAACATCATGATAATTTATTTAAACTATTATAAAAGGCAGGACTTGTGAAAGTATTTATTTTGGTTATAAAATTATGGAGATTATAAGCAATGAAATTAACAAAGGGATCCTGTGTAATTCTCCACCTGCTCTATAGAAGTATTGACTGGCTTAAATCTCTTTCAAATCCCTGTTTCCTGAAAGACAGAGACACATATTAAATATGAGAGATTCAAAGTGATTTAGAAATTCTAAATGGAATGTTTCTGTTAGAAAGAAAACTATAACCAAATATGGCTCAATCTTCTGAGTCCAATCTGAAGAGATCCAGAAACCATGGAAAGATTTATAGACCCAGAATATTATGAAAGGAACCTGAGAAGCTTTTAGAGACTCCAGATAACTGGCTCCTAGTGTGTCAGTTGGGTGAGAAGTTTAGGAAAGTATAAGGTATGATGGAAAACTAGTGTGTTTAATTTTTTGAAGAATTCTTTTTTTTTTTTTTTTTTGAGACAGAGTCTCGCTTTGTAGTTCAGGCTGGCCCTGAGCTCAACCTCAAACTCACATCACAGCAATCCTCCTGCCTCTGCCTCCCAAGTGCTGGGATGACAGGCGTGAGCCACCCTGCCAGGCACTGTGGTATGTGGTGCTGTTTGCTGCTAGGGTGAGTCTCCACACCCAGTATTGTATGTGGTTAACTGAGGATCAAACCCAGATCCTTGCACTTGCAAGACAGGCACCAGAACCACTGAGCTAAATCCCCAGTCCTGAAGAATTCTTACAGGAGATGACATAACCTCTCTTAAGACGTTCTCTCCCCACGTAGAAGACACTTGTCACACATTCACCACTTTCTGCAGCAGTTCTGAGAGTCTTCCTTCATGGGTGTGTTTGCTTGTGCTGTCATGGGTGCCCCAGACTCCTGAATCAATTCAAAACATTTACCTCTCAAGCTTACTTTGAATTTGGGAAAGAGACAGAAGTCATCATGGTGCCAATTCTGCACATAAAGAAGATAAGGATACACCAAGATGTTATTACTATGAGCCTGCTTTTCTGTTGGATGATACCGGGGAGCAGAATTCCTCGTGTGCATTTTTTATCACACTTTGTCAAGACGTGAAAGAAGACTTCCAAAACTGCTTCAGAAAGTGGTCAGAGTGATGGGATAAATACATTTAAAGAAAGATAGAATATTATGAGGAAATTAATAGCAATGTATCTTTTATGGTAGTAATTTGTAATTTAAGTACTCACCATATCTTTGATTAACCCTGTACTCAAAGTGGAAGAGAAGCAAGGTAGTGGGAGAATGTTTTTGTATAGTTTATTTTGCCCCATTTTATGGGGCAGAAACCCAGTGGCTTTAATGCAATTGATTTAAGTGCCTACCACTGGTAAAGAAATGCAATGTTTTTTTCTATATTGAGTTGTACTTGCAAACTTGTTAAAGTTTCTCATATTTAAATTTAATAATGTCCCGTTTTACACATTTTAACATCTCAGAATTTGAAATGCATCTTAAAACCCAAATTATAATCCTTAATTTCTAGGTAGCAGTCATCATTGTCTGTGAATGAGCAAACACAGCCATAGCCACATGTGCCAAGTATAACTGTCCATTAAAATGTCTTTGCAACATTACACTATCACTAGGTTTTGGAAATAATAATTATCAAGTACACCAAAAAGATACAGAAATAGAGCAAAAAAAATGAACTAGATATTTGTATTCATTATGGAAGGAAAATATCAAAATGCCAAGTGCTATAGAAAAGGAAATAAAAATGCCCACAAGCAGATGAAAGCTCTGTGATGTGTTATTATCCTCAGTGAAAACTAATTATTTATCATACATTGAGAAATAAAACTAAGGACAGGAGAGATTCCCTGACCCCTAAATGGACAGGACACAAATGATAAATCTCCGTGTACAAATGAAAGGCTGATTTACACAGCACACAGAATAACTATTAAAACAATTTCAAGATTCAATTGCCATCAATTTTTTCTTTCTTAATGGAAGGAAATAACTTTTTACAAAATTAAAAAATTATAGATCTATTGAAAAACTGTGAATCCTAATAATGTTTCCTATGACAGTTGAGAAAAGACAGCTGTGTTTCCTTATTACCTCTCATCTCCTTTTCCTGCCTTATTGTGTTGGCTGGAATTGCCAACAAATGCTGCAACAATAGGAGGATAGGGATTTAGCTCAGTAGTTTCGGTGCCTGTCTTGCAAGCACAAGGGCCCAAGTTTGATACCCAGTAACTACATACAATGCTGGGTGTGGAGACTCACGCCCACCAGCAATCAGCACCACATACCACAGTTCCAGGAGGGGTGTCCCACACGTGTAATCCCAGCTCCCAGGAGGCAGAGACAGGAGAACTGCTAAGTTTGAGGCTCACCTGGGCTGCATAGTGAGTTCAAAACCAGCCTGAACTACAAAGTGAGACTCTGTCTCAAAAAAAGAATAAAAAACTGATAAAAATTTTTAAAAAGAATAGGAAGCTGCTTCCTTTTGTCAGTTTCAAAGGCAAAGTTTTTGACTGCACTGTAAGCAGAAGGTTTGCTACACATTATAAATATTTTTATAGATTAAATAACTTGCATAATTTGCTCAGAGTTTAAATCACAACTGAGTAGAGGTTAAGTTTGACATGAAGGTTTTATGCATCTGTGGAGAGAGTCATATGAATTCTTAAATCTGAATGATGTAATAAATTAATTTTTTTCTAATGATAAATAAGTTTTGAGTTCTTGGGTCAAACCAACATGGCCACGATGTATTATTTTCATCTCATACACTGCAGGATCCTACTGTTAATGGTCTGCTCTGTGTTCTTGCATCTGTTAATGTCTTGTCTTATTTTCTTTTCTTGAATAATCCTTCTCAAAATTTAGTATGAAGATTAATCTAGTCTCCTATAGTTTGAGAGCACTCATTTGTCTTTATATTTCCTATTGGATCTTCATTTTCCCTGAATACCTAGTGAAACTTGCCAGTGAAATCACTTGGTCCTTGAATTTGCATTGTGAGAAGAATTTTGACTACTAATAGAACTCTTCATGTATATAGGTCAGGGTTCCCATTTCTTCTTGATTCAGTGAGTTACATTTTCCTAGAACATGATTATATTCATATTTTATGCTTTTTATGCAATATCTAACATTTGTCATAGAAGTAGGTTCTCAGCAATTTTTCTAATTTGTTTTTATGAAACTGCCTACAAATTAATAATCTTATCTTTTTCATGTGTGCAGTTTCTGTTTATGTTCCTTTATATAGTCCTTTTTTTTTTGAGTCAGGGTCTCGCTTTTGTGGTTCAGGCTGGCCCTAAGCTCAGCCTCCAACTCACATCACAGCAATCCTCCTGCCTCTGCCTCCCAAGTGCTGGGATTACAGGCATGAGCCACCACACCCGGCACTATGGTATATGGTACTGGTTGCTGCTGGATGAGAGTCTCCATGCCCAGTATTGTATGTGGTTAAGCGGGGATCGAACCCAGGTGCTTGCACTTGCAAGGCAGGCACCGGACCCACTGAGCTAAATCCCCGGCCTATAGTCTTTATATAATTTCTTTAGTCTCACAGGTTTGTCAGTCTTTTCAAAGAACCTTTTGTTTTTTAAATTCCTCTGTAGTGCAAATGTTAATTGTATTCACTAATTTACACTCCTTTAAATGCTGTGTTTTGAGATTTTTGGTACTATTTTCAAATTTTAATCTGAATGATTAGCTTATTGATTTTTTAAAGATTTTCTACTTTTGAAATGTCAGCAGTTTCAGGCCAAATACTTCACTCAAAATAGTTTTTATTTAGTGTCACAGAATTTGATATGTAACATGTTCATAACTGTGAGCACAATATATTTCCTAATTTCAAATGTGATTTCTTTTTTGATCTGTGGTTTACTTTGAAATTATATATTTAAAAATTTTTAAATGTATAAGTATATAATATTGTTAAGTAACTGATTTTTAGGTTAACCTCATTGTGAATGTCTCCTTTTATTTGTTGTGATATATTTTATGAACCAAAAAATTTTCAAATTTTTCTTATATCTGGAAGAATATTGAGTCACCTTTTAAGTGCTATAAAAGAACATTTGAGAATTAAAAAAGGAAAAATTTGTTTTGACTTGTGATTTTGGAGGATTCAGTCCATGGTAAACTGGCTCCACTGTTCTGAGCCTCGGTGAGGTAAAAAATGATGGCAGAGAATCATGGTACAGCAAAGTGGTTCATTTCATGGGGATCAGAAAGAAGAGGAGAGGGGAGAGTGGCAGAAAAGAAGGCAACATTTCAAATCCAAATAATAACATTTTACTTTTGGTACCCAGTGGCTCATGTCCACCTCATACTGCAAAATACATTTACTATATCCTTAATCGTTCTAGCAGTGCTCAAAGTCAAAATCAAAAGTCTCCTCTGAAATTCAAGGCAAACTCTTAGCTGTGAGCCCTTTAAAAAAATATATACTCCCAAAATAAAACGGTACAGAACAAATACTCCCATTCCAAAAAGGAAGAATGAAAAAATTAGAAAGGTGAGATTGTACTACTGCAAGCCAGAAACTCATCAGAGCAAACATTAAATCGTACAGCTCCTCTAGTATCCAGAGTAAACTGGTAGTGAGACATGCCCGTGCCAAAGGGTATTGGCAGCCCCACCCCTCAGTTGCTGCCGCCCTGGCTTCTCTCTTAGGCTGGTTCCACTTCCTGCCTAAAGCTCTCCTCCACAGATATTCCATCTCTCTGTCACCCCTAACTTCCTGGGTCTCCATTGTAGTTTCAGTTTTGAGCTCACCCTCTTTCTGTATCACCCTCTCCACAGCTGCCTGCCGATACCGTAACCCTGTCATATAACACATGGCCTCCCGGGCCTTCCTTTGAAATCCTGGTGACAAATCCATAACCCCACCACTCTTGCATTCTGTATACCAGCAAAGCCAGAATCACCCGGATAAAAGATCTGCTGTCAGTGGAAGGTGCAGTTAGGTCCCTTTGGACCCCAGCTTCTGCAGCCTCTAGGGTCTGGGTAGTTGAGCATCACAAGGCAAATTCTAACGAACCAATTTGCTACGCAAGCCTGGTCAAGCAAAGGGCCCGGGAGGAGCTGTCTTCTCCAGGAAAAAGTTTAACCTTCTGTATACTTGAGCCTGCAATGGTGTCTCTTTCAGATTTCTGAGATTATCTCCAAGCATCTTTCCTCTTCTCCTGGTACAAAGTCCTTGGCATCTTTTAATGATGCCAGTATCTTCAGCAGCAACTTTGTTTGGACTCAGATTCACATTTGTTTCTTTTCTGGCCAAATTGCAAAGTTTGAAGTTCTTTTTTTCCCACTTTTTCCTCTTACTTCTCACTCTAAGTCAGGATAAGAGCAGCCAGCGACAGTATGCCCCGCCTCCGTGAATGCTATGCTGCCTTAAAATTTCTTCTCCGATCCAAGGGCCCATTAACTAAATGGAATAATAAATTAGAAACATTGGTAGCTAAATAGATGTACCTTGAGGCCACACTCATAAGGGAAATAAATATGACACAGATGAGTAAACACTGTCACACCCCACATCTTGTCAGCTTCATGCCCAAAATATCTCCTGAAAATCTAAACTCGTAACTTCATGAATCTGCCTAACATAATAACAATATCCCTTGTGCAAACAGAAATGCAAGAATCCCTTCCTCAGTATCTCAATAGTCCCAACACTTTTCAAAAGTCCTCATCTCAGTGTCTTTTAAGATTTGAGGGAAACTCTTAGGTGTGAACTTTTATAAAAGTAAAAAGCAAATTACATAATCCCAAGGTAGAGTGGCCCAGGGTAACCACTCCCATTTCAGAAGAGGAATACAGGGACAGAAACAAATGAGACCAGAATTCAGCAGAGCAAACCTTCAGGCCTGTCTAGGGCGCACAGTGGTAAAATATGGGTTCCCAGGGTCTTGCGCAGCCTCACCCCTGGGCCTCTCTCCTGAGCTGCTTCCCTCACAGCTTGGTTTTCCTTGGTGGACATTCTCTTCCTGCCACCTCCAACTTCCTGTTGGATCCAGTGCTTTAGATGAACCCTTTGGATGAATAATTGAGTCATTTTGCTTTATTCCAGGAAAAAACTAATTGGCGTGAGCGTAATATAGTTGTCACTAGTGGTTTGACTATGAGTAAGACCAGGACTTATTCAGAAAATCTGTATGGATGACATTTTACTTGCATCCTCCAGCAGTATGTTTACTTTTTAAATGTAATATTATAGAATTTCTGGGCCTAAACAATGCTACTGAACCACTTCTAGTATTCTTTCACCAAAGTTGATCTCTGTAACATGAATGAGACTCTGAAACAGAATTGAATGGTCTTGATAAAAAATTTTGGTTTTGTTTCGTTTTTGGTGCTGAGGACTGAACCAGGATCTGTGGACGGAGCCATATCCCTAGCCCTTTTGTACTTTTTATTTTGAGGCAAGTTCTCACTAAATCACTGTGCTGCCCAGACCAGGCTCAAATCTGTCATCCTTCTGTCTCAGCCTTTCGCACTGCTGAGATGACAGGAATGTGCCACCATGACCGGTATCACAAGACATTCTTTCAAAATACCAGAAAAGCAGCTAATTTGTGCTAATAAAAAAAATAATAGCAAAAGCTTTACTACCAAATCTCACAGGAAATAATGTTGACAAAGCAAGATGTGCTAGTACACAAGGAAATCATTCATTTTTCAGAAACTATTGCAGAAGCAACCGAACTAATGTGTCTGGTGAATGCAAGTATTTCTTACGTGACACCTGCCGAAAAACCATTCTCTCGTCATTTCACTCTAACAAAGAACTGAGATTACTGTGCAGGTGATGAAAACTAAAATGCAGATGAAAATTTCCATGTAACTTCTTTTGCATGTTGAATGAATGCTAATCACATTGTTGCACTGTCTCATTTCTAAACCCAAAGTTTAAACTTCTAAATCCAATTTGCCGGGTGTAGAAAAAATTAAAGAAAAAATTATTAGAGATTTAAAATATACAAAAGAGGCCACTCTCCTTAAAACTACTTTTGAAAGCATATGTGATCTTTTTTAAGAGGGGCCAAAGCTTGAATTTGCTTCAATGAAATAGCACCATCAACAGATCAATTTTCAAGTCCAAGAAATGAGATTTTGTCTTTACAATAGTCTGTCACCACTGTTAAGAAAGAAAATCATGAAACAACTGGTGCCACAGTCCTCAAAGCGAGTGTAACAAGCCCCCCGAGGGCACCAACTGACTGCGGGAGGTGGCACCTCATTCAAAGTCATCTCCCACTGTAAACATGCAGTGTGGTGGCGAGTGTCCTCAACAGAATTAACGTTAGTCAACAACATTGGAAAATGCATGCCATTCCTAATGCTTAATATCTAAACATTAGGTTGAATATGGTTGAATTCATATATAAATTTCAGATTTTATAACTCAATTGATTATATTTTGGTGGCTTTTTTGCTTGGTCTCAACTTTGATTAAATATTGATTTCCAGACCCTGTTAAACTGTGCACTTGCTGTGCCCCTAGAATATGACCTACAAAACTCCTCTTTGTGTCTTCAGACACATGCTCAAAATTCTTCAAAATAACATTGCTCATAGTTCTAAAAACTAGAAACGAAAATGCCAATCAATGTGAAATTCAGTAAATAAATTATTTGTATAATCAAATACTACTTAGAGGTGACAGTAAACACATAAATATGGAAATATCAAGTCGCTAAGAAATACATGTAGGATAATGCTATTCACATAAATTCAAAACCAGAGAAAATTAAACATATATTGTCTGAAGAAACATATATGTTGGCAAAACTATTTATAAAAATAAGGAAAGATTAATACAGGACTCAGGGCCACCCTTACAGAGTAGGCAGTAGAGTAGGGTAACTGGGTAGTACACAGAAAACTGTAAGTTAGTGATAATGGCTAAGTTCTTGGGCTAGGCAGTGAACGCATAAGTTTTATCACATCACTACGAAATTAGGAGAAAATAGAGGACTATGTGTAGAACAATAATGACTGACTGCTATGAACCAAGGGTTTTGATTAAAGCAAATTTGTGGAACTCATGAGGAAAGCAACCAAAACAAGGGAGGGATCAGTGCAACTCAACTCAAAGAAATACTCCACAACCTTGGTTACTACTAGTGGAAGAGGGAGGTTCTGATTTAGAGCTTCAAGTGTATAGACAATATTCCAGTTTCCAGCCTAGGTGGTGACCACACAAGGCTTCACATGGTAACTACGAGTTGCACCATGCTGATATATGTTTTATACACTGTTCTCTATACATAAAAATCCATAAATTTGGAAAGATGAAAGTGTATACATAGGCATGCACTCAGACATAAGAATTCATACACATTGCATCTTCAACCATATATATCAGAATATGGGAGAAAGTTTTGGTGGACATGGACATAGTTGGAGCCACAGGACCGGAATCGGGAGACAGATCTGGGCTCCTGGACATGTGGGCAGTGCTGACACCCCATCTCTGTGATTGATGGGCAGGTTAAAAATGGTACACTTGCTCCTCAGGCTTAAAATATCTCCACTGGAGTTATATAACCTATAGCCATGTTTATGATAAGGATATTTCATGTTGCACATACAATGATCTCAAAACTAAGCTGAAACAATAACATTTCTATAAACATTTCCACATATATCCTCTCTTCCTTGTTCTTTACTATTTTTGTCTCCCTTGGATAGTTCTGTTTCATTATATTTTATTAGAAATGTATTTAACATTTACTAAAAACAATTTTGAAAAAGAAAAATTCATCCACAAGCTTTTTAACAAAACTATATACAGTTTTACACATTTTCTTTCTACTCACGTACACATTCTTAACCAGATGCAATCATAATGTACATAATATTTTAATTCCTCTGTGTTCTTTAACATCGGAATGTAAACATTTTTTCTTATCTTTCATGGTCTTCATAATTATAATTTTAATGGCTGAATAATACTCCATAGACTAAATGTTCTATAATTTACCAAACAATTTCACAACTGCTTTATACACATTTTGTTTCTCAGAGAGCTTTTGTAGTCTTTATTATAAAGTTGCTATAATGAATATTTTCATGCATATGAATGTTCAGTCTCTGTGGAATTACTTCCATAGAATACGCTCTCTAGGGGGATGTTTCTAGGTTAAGTGCTATGACCGTCTCTGCAGGTGGCTTATGTGGCTGTACTACCACCCTGAGTCTGGTTTCCCCCCAGTTAGACTGACAGACAGTACAACAGTCTGGATATGAGGTAACAAGACCCTGGGGGCCCCCATACCTCCTCCAGGTGCTGCTGGCTATAAAGAGGCCTTTGCTATGAGGAATCCGTATTGCATTGGATTCCTCCCTAGTCCAAGTCTATCCCATTAGCTTCTTGGAGAGATGTTTTAAGATCTGCGCTCCCAAGTGGACTTTCTTCTTCAGATGATATGTTTATTTTTCTGCCTTTGGTGTTGGTTCTTCACCTTCTCTCTGTACCACCTCCAGCATATTCTCTTGGAAACATTTCTGTTCCAAGGAACTCTTCTTTTTCTGCCATTCCTCCAAGCCAGCATCTTGGCAAATGGCACTTTCTTTGATCCTCATTTTAAACCACCAGAGGACCAGTGAGAACGTCGGCACACTGAAGAAACTCAGCCCAGGAACTCTTTGATCCAACTGCCACTATATTCACCCAGCATTCTGGCGGCATTGACTCCCCATGGCCGGGGCCCATCAAAACACCCCAAACACAATGAAAGCCAGATACCAGCACACTCCTCGGCTGGTGGAAGATAGAGAAGGCAACAAAGCTCACACTCAAATTCCCCAGGTAAACTTACTGTTTTCTAAGTGTAAGCCCTAATATATATTCATCTATATGATCTTCTATTATACTCTCTAATCTCCTTTTGTATTTCTTACTCCTTGAATACACACTGAATTCTATGACTTGTTCATAAAATTAGGGAAACAGAATTCCTAATAAACTCTTCTTGGTCCCAGTGACTCATGGCACTGAAAACTGTGCTGTACCAACTGAGAGAAATAGTAACCATTATTTTTGATCAAAAACACTTAAATGAATGTCTCATTGTACACCATGCTAAATTCCAAAGATGGGTTGTGCTTTTCTCATACTACATTTCACTATAAGCTTACATTTCAAAAAGCTTCCATCCCAGATTATCTAATCTTTTCTTTTCTTTTCTGTGGAATATTTAGGAAAGGAACAGCCATTCCTTACACTATACTACAGCAGACAGGCTAATTTCACACACACACACACACACACACAATCACACAGGAAAAGCTGTTTTAATTGCTCTTAGTCAATGTCTATGGCCTTGAAAGAAAGGCTATCATTCTGATGAGATTACATAATTTGAGGATGATTCACAAAAGGAAAATGGGCATTGTAATGCTCCCTTTGATACATTATCACCCTCTAATATCATTCTTTTGTGCCTATTTAAGCCTCAAATTAAATTTTATAGGCTATAACATTTACCAGTAAGTATATGTCATCCACATTTTAGACCTGGGATTTCTACCTGAAACATTTTTCTTTTAGACCTAACTGCAGAGCTGATATCTAATTTCAGAACATTGGTATACTGAGCTGCGAAAAATCTTTAAATTGTAGTTAACTGTCTGACAGCTCTAATTTTTAGAAGGTAAATAAAACTTTTGCCTATGTTTCTATTCACAATACAAAAGATTGTTTACTAAACAAGTGACAAAGGCTTAGTTCCAAAAGCTCAATGCTCTACAAAAGTAAAGAAGTTTCATTATCAACCTGGATGAGGAACTTCAGAATTATAAAAAGGATGGAAATGGGAATAATAAGGACCAATGTGGTCTTGAAGCATTAGAGAAAACCTACTCCAACAATTCAGGAAAATCCAAGGAGGAAAAACTGTTCTCTCCATAATGCTAGAGTTTAAAAATATATTTCTCTATCCTTGTCCCATCACAATAATTATGCTTTGGTTCATAGACTACATGCATTTCTGAGTTGCAAGAAAAGTGGAAAATTCTTAATGCTTCTAAAGAGGTAAAAAACAGACTGCTATTAGAAACCTTATGTGAAGCACTAGATTCGCAAAAACAAGGAATGATGTCTTCCAGGTGTATTTATTTTGAACATAGATTTGTTTGTCAACCCAATAAAAGATTGAAAATGGGATAGATTTAGATATGTAAGGATTTGGAAAGCGTGCCTCTCCAGAACCACTCTGACAAATATACTTCAGCAAAATTAAAATGGATCCAAACAGAGGGAAGGCATGAGATAATAGAAAAATGTCAGCTAATGAGCCAGTAAAACTAGCGCTGTCTACATCTATGTTAACGAAGGCTTTGTGAAGTCATGACTGAGTATCAGAGGCTAGAATAACAGTCTTACCTTAAACAACTGCAAAATAAAACAGAATACATAAAACACTAGTTTTTAAGCCATTGGCCAATAGCCAATGCAGGTTATCTCTGGCTAAAAGTTGGTTTGTTTTTGTTGTTGTTGTTGTTGTTGCTGTTGTTGTTGTTGTTGCTGTTGTTGTTTTTAGAGTTTTATGATTTTCCAAGTATTTTCTTGGGATGAGTTCTCAGGCCTCAGTTTTGGGAAAGAGAAAGAAAATATCTCACCATTTTTGCTGAGCTCAGGACACATACTTTAGAATTCAGAGACACATTTCATAATTCAAATGGCAAAAATTTGTGGAGCAGAATAGCAGAGTTGAGAAAAGATGCAGCTTCAAGGGTCTACAGAAGCGTCCCTCAACTCTATGTCTAAGTATGAAAATGCAAATAGATGAGAAAAAAACGTTTGAAGCAGCACTGGATAGAGTAGAGGGCATCCTCACTGTAGCTCTCCCAAGAACACTAATAGTTGTGCTCCAACCAGCCAAAGGGGGGAGCCACTGAGACATAGGGCATTGGATAGAATACTCAGTAATGCTGTGAGGGCTTTGCACCTAAACTCACAGTTTAAAATTTAATGCCAAGTAATTTTACTATACCCCAGATCAAAGTCCAACAACATTTAAGAAAAGACACCAAAATCCAGCATGTGATATAAAATTCAAATTGTCTGGTTCTAATAAAAAATCATGTGACTTACAAAGAACTGAGAAAATATAACCCTTTATCAAGAGGAAATCAATTGGGGGAATGACATAAGCAAAAACAACAAATTGAGAAAGTCAAAATTTCGCTCTTCCATAAAAACAGCAGCAACAATCACACCAAAAAATTGTCAGAATCTACTTTTCCAGAATTTCTGAAATTCGCCAGTGGCTTCTAGTAACTTGGTAGTTAGTCTAAGATGTCTCCTGACTCCATTTCCAGGCAGTTTTGAAACTGATTGAGACCGCAGTAGCTTTCTGTTTCCAGGAAGCTTCAATATTTAATTGTAATTAAAACTGCACTGGCTCCTCCTAGCACCGTCAGGAGGAAAGGTGAGATGCTCCACACCTGCCTTAGCAAGGCAAGTGACACTAGTATAGCCTTGGGTGTGAAATTACCTGTCACCTGGAGGAGCTATTAGTTTCCTTCTCCTTCCTCAAAGAGCAAATATGAACCACAGAAGCATCCATCCAGATGAGGAATTAAAAATATTTGGAGAGGTCTTTATTTACGTACTCTATGGCCCTTAATCAGGCGACAGAGCCAAACTGCCTGAGTTGCTCACCCTTGAAATCTCAAAGCCTCATCTCCACAGAGGGAACAGGATTTCATGGACACGAGGACAGGTGACAACAGAAAGAAAAGCTAAGATGCATATTGGCCTCCACACATGTCACTATGTCCTCAAAGAAATAGGCTTCGGGGAAAAAAGTGTGAGTCTGCTTGTATAGACCAATCACGAAAAACTGGGGGAGAGAAGAAAACAGACGTGGATTGGGTTCGGGCACTTTTCACAATGACGATATGTTTACAACAGCTCTGCAAGATTGGCAACTGCACCTCCATCTTGCAGAAGACAAAGCTGAGGCACCTAGTGGCTGTGTACATTGATAAGGTGACAGGGCAAATGTCAGATCTGGTATCAAATTGTGTCTATCTTTCCATGGCTCCTACTCCATCTTAATATTCAGAATTTGTTCCATAAATACATTCAGTTACTGTCTAGATATTTTGGGCAAAACAAGATTTTCATATATCTTCAACCTAGAAGACAATTGTCTGAGTGAAAAGGCAGTTACTTGGTTTCTGAATCTCTCATCCCTGTAGAGAGAGAGACCAGTCAGAAGTACAAGGATAGGTAAAGGGAGTAATCAGAGGAAAGGGTGTAAATATAAACTATTAAAAGGCAGAAAGTGAGATTCTCTACTTACAATTGGCTTCAGCTAAGTGCACGTAAGAAGCCTGGACCTGGCCTTCCTGTGTCATTACCCAGAAAATGATTTCGAGGTGATACTTTGCCACTCTGTGTGACTTCTCTTGCCTGAGACCCTGGGCTGCTTATTTTCATATTTTAATAAGATCCCAGCATTGTTCAGACAAAATAACACTTCCTCCATGAACGAACCATTGGATCTTATGCTTTTTTGTGATACCTAATAATTAGATGATTTTTGCTAATGACACAATGCTAGAGGTTGTAAATTATTTTTGCTATGGGAGCTACTCAGTAGAAAATGCAAACAGCATTACCACATCCCACAAATTACTTGATATCTACTTTTCATTTTTCCCTATCCCTCTCTTTTCCTGTCACATTGTCTTTTTCATCTCTTACTCTTTTTTTCTCCAGTGTCAATCATGTTAGTGGCAAATGAAGTTATCTAATCCTTGATTTAAAAAAAAAATCCCAAGGTTCCCTTCTTCTCAAGAGTCTTGTCCCTACACCTTAGTTACCTCTGAAATAAATACTCATGATACTACAGATAAACTTTTCCTAGGTAATGAGTTGGATGCTCTAGTACAAATCATTACCGTCTTTTTCACAGACCACTTCAGTGAACTCTGCTGGAACTCAAGTTGTGCTGTCCTACTGCAATCCATTCTCATACAGCAGCCCAAGCTTCAGAAATTTTTAAACCACAAACCTATTCTTATTATTCTCTTGTTTGAAACCCTTCCATTGTTTTGTTCATACCCAGAAATAACAGGGTGGAGAAGAGCTGGTCCACTCCCTAGCTCTCCCCTCACCCCACTCCTCCCTGCTCCAGCCACTCCAGGCCTTCTCTGTCCCTGAGACCCCCCAAGCTCCCCCCTTCTTCAGTGTTTGCTGCTCCCTCTCTTCCCAGTGAGTTCTTCCTCAAATCCTTCCATGGCTGCCTTATCACAACACCTAGTCCCTTGTTAACCTATTTTCACACAGAAAATCCTTTGTCCAATTTAAAAAGCATTTATCAAGTTCCATCTATGACATCCTGTTTGTGTCTTTATTCTCCGCTCTTTATACCCTACTAATGTAAGTGCCACATTGAAATCTGGAATTTGCCTCCTGGCTCACAGTTTTTTGCCCTGTCTGGAAAAGTCCCAGGCACACACTGGATGCTTGACATGTACACATGCATTAGATAACCATGTGCTTGTAATATATTTATAATAAGAAAAAAATATAGCTTAAAAATAGGATATTTCCACTCTGTAGGTTTAACTGTATATGTCATGTGCCTGTGTGTTTGCATGGCAAGTGCATATGGACAGAGAAAACACAAAGGTAGTGACAGTACAATTGTTATGGACAGACAATGATGAACACATCTTCTTCTCTTTTGTTTAATGACTAGTGTTTGAATGTTCTTCAGTTACTATGTGTCTTAACGTTCAGTCACAAGACCAAAAAAATTTCTGACAATAACAAAGAAGGGAAAGTGTATTTTAGCTCAGAGTTTCAAAGTTTTCAGTTCGTGGTTGGCTGGCACCATGGCGAGGCAGAAACATGACAGTGGAAGGTGTGGAGGAGGAGAGCTTCGCTGTGACAGCCAGGACACAGCCAAGATTAATCACCAGTACACCACACATCACCAAATCAGGTCTTATGCCTCAATATTTTTCTTTTCTCTTTTCCCATTCTGTGTTTCCCTCTGTCTCTGTCTCTCTGCTTCTGTCTCTTTGCTTATTTATTTCTGTTCCTCCATTTCTGTCCCTTTGTCTCTGTCCCTGTGTGTCCTCTCTCTCTCTCTCTGTTTCTGTGTCTCTCTCCCTCTCTCTGTCTCTCTCTATCTCTGTTTCTCTGTCTTGTTTCTCTCTCTCTCTCTCTCTCTCTCTCTCTCTCTCTCTCTCTCTCTTTCTATCTGGATGGAACCCAGGGCCTTGTGCATGCTAAGTGAGAGTTCTCTCAGTGGGCTTTACCCCACTTCCCAACAACTAGTGCAAAATGATGAGCAGCCCGCTGTGCAGAGCCCGGTAACACTTCCCCAACTGACTGGAAGGTCATGGCTTCCAGAATTTCAACCACTCGGGGGCTTCTCTCTGGGTTTGTGTGAGAGCACAGACAACATAATCGCACGCTATGCCAGCCAGGGAATGGAGCAGAAATCTTGCTGACAGTGAAATGCTACTCCAGGAAACATGCTGGTGGTACTTTGAATCACAAACAGAAACAAGATGTAGACAAATCACAAGAGCACGCAGCCCCAGCAGAGCGCTTGAAGCACAGGGGCACTCAATAACCCTCTGTTGAATAGAGTAGAATATTACAAGGTTTTATTGTCACCGTAAAATCAGAGGCAAGACACACAGCTTGATGTCCCGACCTGGGAGCAGCTTTGAGGCCCTGAGCTTGGCAGAATGACCTTGTCAGCCAGGAAACTGTGGATAGAAGAGGATGGAAACCACCAAATGAAATCAAAGGTTGTCATGGTCCTGGTGTCATTTTATTGTCATTTCTGAGAAATCTACTTCTCACCTCACAGTGAGGAGCTGGCAAAACAGCTCAAGTGGAAAGATGAATTAGATGCTTTTGAGTTTTGGTTTCCTCAATAGCTCTATCTATCGGGTCCTTGGCATCCAGACGCAGCCATTTTCCCTTTATTAATAATGACAACCATGTCAGCCTTGGTTACGTGGTCATGCAGAATCTGTTTTTCAGTACCATAATTATCAGCCATACTGAAGACATTGAATTTAGAGATGAGAGTTGGCAAGTCCAACACATATGATACATGAGGGAGAAAAGCGTGAATTGTTACTGTTTGGGGAACACACCTGGGCCTCTGCATTTTCATAATGATGAGTTGTCGATCCAGGAGAGGTTTTTCTGTCCTGTCTACTGTCATAGCATTCTGCTAGGGCAACTCCAGAGTAGGCCACAGTGGCTGGTCCTAAAACATAAAGAGGGAAAGTGAAGCTAAACATGACCAGGAAGGCAGGTCCTGTTTCCAGGTTATTAACCAGCACTGTGTCAGGAATGTTGAAATATGAAGAGTCTCTTTGGTTCACTTATGAGAGTGAAGTGAATTTTAATGCAGCTGTTAGGATGCACTGACAGCAGATAAGGAGAAAGAAACTACACAGAGAAGAAGGAGGGCTCACTCTCCAGGGCAGCTGGGAACCCATCACATCAGCCCTGGTCTCCCAGCACTGTAATCTTGGGGAATCTTTCATCACCGGGCTTCCATCCAGACAGGAAAAAAGCTTCTGTGAGCTTCACAACTGAAAAACCTTCCCTGTCAATTGCTTGTGTCATGTCACAACCTTGTGTGAAAGTGTTGCATGAGCTGAGAAAAATGAACCTTCTTATGACTGAAGTTGGAGTCATAATCTTGTGTTTTCTTCTCAAGTTCAGCATTAATTATACACAATTTTGCCCCGTGAGGGAGATAAATGTGTTTGTAAACAAAACAATCCAGATTCCAGGTGTGAAATGTATGGTTGCTGCCATAAACTTGTCAACGAGTACCAGTAGGACATGTGATTAAAACTCTCTCCTTCAATATTTGTGCCACTTCAG